>WEZZ01023373.1:106740-122132 GCA_013400585.1 Chloropsis cyanopogon | reverse complement strand
CCCAACCAAAACACAACAAACCTCTAAAAACCTCACGTTTTATGTCAAACCTTAAGTCATAGGACAGAACAGTAAATAATGGACCTGGTGACCTAGACTTGCAAATATTTACATTCCCCTGGCTTGGCTGATAGCAGGGGCTCCTCTTACCATGTCTCACCTAATTAGCAGCGGGCTGCAAGAATCCAGGGGTGGGTTCTGGTTTCTTTTTCACCTCTCTGTGCCTCTCTCTGCTGGGCCATGGAGTTTGCGTGTCAGGAATAACATGAGAAAGGTGTGTGTGGTTACATCAGAGACTGGCAGGACTCGGGAGCCAAGGACAAATTTCCACAGCCACCCAAGGAGTGCAGGCCTTGATCCCCTTCTGTCCTGATGGTAAAACCTGTCTGAGGGCTGCCACGGATACAAGGCTCACAAAAGACTGTGAGCTCCTTGATTTTAGGGCTCTCTCACCCCAGGGGCTCAGCTGGTTGTGTCTGTTCTCCCAGTAAAATATTGGCTGTGCCACTGCTTCAAAGCAGGCATGGTGTGGGAGGGTACTGGTTGGCACGTGCCAAAATTTGTGGTCAAGAATGTCATAAACAATCAAACTGCACATTACAAGTTTGTGTTCAGGCAAAGATGATAAAATCCCAAAGTTAGTAAAAAATTTTTAGAAGTTGTATCATTTCCAACAGTCTGGGCTGGGGAGCTAAACCCCAAAATGTGGGTCTGTACAATTGCTGAGCAGCAGCTGTGGGCACTAAATGGGCACTAAAGGAAGACAGCACTGGGTGAATTGCTGTTGGTCTTTTTATTTGACAAAAGGGTCACATCCAAATACATCCTGAAATGCTACAGAAGAGAGAGGGAAAAGCTGCTTCTCTTTACCCTTTAAGTGAGTTACAAGTAAAACAGCTGGCTCTTGCACAAAAGCTGGAATAAACCCATCCTTCCACCTACCTTCAGTGGCCTTTTCTCACTGGGGTGCTTTGTGCCAAGGAAAGAGTTAATGGGGAGTGACCTGGAGCAGCTGAGGACATGGAGATCCAACCAGAAGGTTTGGAGATGGGCTCAGTGGTGCAGCAGAGCCCAGGCTCTGAATGGGGCTCAGGGGAGTGAGGTGGATACCAGGGAACATGGCAAGGACAGCAAAGCATGGGATGTCTGTGGCTAGCTGGGATTTCCCAGAATGCTCACCTGTTTTCCCTGAGTATCCACGTTTTCCATGTGGATCACAAAACTTCCTTTTGGTTTTCTTCTCCCTCAGTCCCACATTGTCTCCCCAGGGCTGATGGGGAGCTCTCTCTGGCTTTCAAAGGTGAGTTTGATAATGGCATTTTGTGCAGTCANTTTTGGTTCATCTTGGGTGCAGCCCTGGCTGGGCTCTTGTGCTGCCCAAGGTGGATCCATGGAGGAAATCCTTTGAATAAATCCCTGCTTTATTCTTTAGCTCTGTCTAGTCTCTGTTCTAGGTCAGCCTGCACAAGGCATCAGAGCCACATTTCCCCAGGGGTAGCCCAAGGACATGCATTGAAATTGTGACCCACTGGGCCTTCAGCTACTGTGTGCTGGACCCCACACAGGCCGTGAATGCCTCTTTATCTTCCTTTGCTCCATGCTCTCAAGGCTGGGGGCCTTGCATCATTCTTCCAACACTCCCCAGCCTGACCCGCAGTGCCCTGAGCTGTACAAACAGTCACATGAGGGAATGTTATTCATGTCTCACACAGAGCTTGCACTATGTCCTGGGCAGTGCATTACAAACTCCTAAAAGGAAAAAAAGCCACTGAACAAAATCCAGCCAGCTTTACCCAAGGGCAAAGCCAGCCAGCATCCCCTCTTCTTGTGCTGCAGCCAAGGAGGCTCTGCTGGGGCTGTGGTTTGCTGCTCACAAGAGCTCTCTGTGTCACACAGGGCATGGAGAGGGCTGCCCTTCACAGGACAGTGACACCAGGGGTACAGCCACGGTGAGCCTGGGTCCTGGGCTAGAGCACCCAGGGGCTGCAGCAGCTGGGTGCTGCCGAGGGTGCTGGATGCAGAGCGAGTCTGATCACTCCATCCCAGCTCCCGGGTGGGACATGCTTAGGTCTGCACAGCTCCTCGCCTCTTGCAACCAGATCTTTAGTGCCAGGAGCTGAAATCCTGGAGTGACCCATCCCAGCTGGCCCAGCCAAAGGCCCCCTGCACACCCCCACAACAGAGAACTCCAAGCACAGCCATCGGCCACGTTAAAATCTGAATTGTCATTGCAGCTCCTTTTCCTCAATTTGCAAGGCCAGGTTTATGTCTTTCAATATTGAGTAAATGAAGGCTGATGTTGATAATCTTGGTGATAAATGATGTGTTGAGAGATGGTTTATGGGGCCATCACGGGCCACTTTATCTGCTGCCTCTTGCAAGTTGCCGATTCGGTCCTTTTTTATTTTCGGAGTTAATTTTTATTGATTTCTTCCCCTTGCTTTCCCCCAGCCACAGAGAATGAGGGGAGAACAAACAAAAGAGGGTGCAGGAGGATGGGACATCAGTCAGAATCCTCTTGCCACCCTGGGTCACTGGGTGAGCTGGGGCTGGAGGGGTGCTGGGCACCGGTACCTGCCCCTGGCTCCCTGTGACCTGGGTGACATCAGCTGCTGGCCCTGGCTGTGGCTCCAAGCACAGCTTCTGCTGCAGAGCCCATTCCCCAGGCTGGGATGGCATCAGTGAGGATGAGGACTGGATAAATAAGGGAGAGGATAAATAAGAGGGGGTTTGGATGTGGGTGATCCTGCAGCCCCACAGCCACCAGCCAGTCCAGCCCCCATTTTAACCCAGGCTTTAGGGTGGGGTGTGAAATGCCAGATTAGAGGGAAAACATGGTTTTTAAAGCAGGAACAACAAAAGCCCTGGCTGGAGCAGGCACAGGGGGCAATGCTGGTGAGCAGCTCTTCATGCTGACACCCCCAGCCCTGTGTGGGTGCAGGAACCCCGAGCATGGTGTGGGCTGGGGGCACAGGGCTGGGCACCAGGGGTCAGGGCCCTCACGAGGGGTCAGCACCCCCCCTGAAGGGGTCAGGGCTGTGGGGTTTGGGGCAGGGGGGAAGGGTCAGGGAGCCTTGGTACCCCCATAAATGGGGAAACCCCATTATATGGGGAAACATATGGGGACCCCACCCTGGGAACCCCAGTGGGGCAGGGAGGAGCTGTGGGCAGTGGGTTCCTGCAAGGAGTCCCTCCATGGTGGGACCTGTGCCCTGGAGCAGCCAGGCTGGGCAGTGACCATGCCTGTCACTGGTTGTGGTGCCTCACACTTGCCCAGAAAACCCACACTTATCCAGAAACCCCACAGTGGCAGCTGCTGTCTTGTCTGAGGATGATCCCAGTTCCTCTGGATTGTGTGGGTGGGTGCTCCTGACCACGCTGCCACCTCCTCCCTGTGCAGCACCACCTGCTCTGCAAAACTGATGGCAGGGCACGGCAGGAGTCACTGCAATTAACCTCTGGTGCCCCGACTAATCCACTGGCACAGCATCCAAAGACAGCTCCAGCGAGCCTGGGGAGCACCAGTGGGGGCAGAGTGGCCACTTGAGAGCGCTGAGTGGCCTCTTCTCCCCTCCCCACGGACGTGCACTTGCATTAGAGGGCTGAGTGCTTTTATTTTGCTAAACCACTTTGAAGTGAAAACCAAATTGCACTGTCTCCCTCCCGGCTCCCCTGAGCCCTCCTGGTTTTAATTAGCTCCATCTGATGTTCATAGGCTTCCAAGAAATAAATGTGCTTTTAAACTGCTTTAAAAACCCGGTGGTGGCAGAGCACAGGGAGCTGTCTCAGCGACACACGGGCTGGCAGGGGACACGTGGGGAGCACAGCAGTGCCTGCAGCCAGGCTTCATCTCCCCCTCTGGCCACGGGGATGGCTCTGCCCTGCATGTTCTCCATGCCCCAGGGCTGAAGATTTTGTGCTGAGGTCAAGGATCATGGAGAAATATCAGAATAAATCACACGGGATTCAGTTTTCTTCATGGTGGAAAAAGCCCATCCTTTATTCACACAGCTCCTTTTTATACAGTTTTACAGACCTCATGTGGGACTCCAATTGGGCAGTAGCTTTCTTGCCAATTTTATTGGTTTGTAACAAGTTGTTATTCTGTATTGATTGATTGTATTGTATATAGTATTGATTTTTCTATCTAAGGGTGTAAAAACATTTTATGCAGGTGCAAGTTGTTTTCTAACCCAGGAATAAATTGTTATACTAATGAACTGCTCACAGCAGGACTGCTTTCACATGGGAACTTGCAAAATGTTCCACGTTCCATGTTCTTCTTGGCTTAGAAGAAATGACCAGGCCAGGGCAGGCCTGATTTTATAAGGCTTTTCTTTATAATTTTTCTACCTTACTGCAACAGAGAAAGATGCTTTAACCTTTTTGCTGCAGTGGCATCAGTGTTCTTCTGCTGCTCCATCCACTCCTGCTTTGCTCTGAGCTTTCTGTCTGCAGTTCAGCTTCTCAGCCCAGGCTGAAAAAAGAATTAATGGGAAAGAAACTGCCTTGTCTCACTGTCTACGGATGATTTCTGTACACAAATCTTTGCTGAGAAAGACAACATCATCCCTGTTGGGGTGTGGAGTACTTGAAAATGAAGCCCTAACTCACTGAGTTAGCACAAAAAGGCCACAGTCTCACAGGAACTGTGCTAGCCAGAGTCCCCTGAAACAACAGGGACCAAACCTCCTCTGAGGCTTGCACTCCCCTCTCCATTCCTCTGCTCCATGAAGTCCTCAGGACAAGCTGCCTGAGGAGGGTTTTATTCCCACACGTGTGAAATTCACCTTGGTTTCCCTTGTTCTGCTGATAAGCAAAGCCAGTAAATCTCAGCAGTGTTTGCTCTTTGGATCTGGGGAACAGTGACTTGGGGTATATTCCTCTTATCTTGTCCTAATTCATCTGCTGGTTTCTGTTCTGGCTCTCAGGTATCAGTGTGGCTGGGACTGTGGATTAGGTGAGTGAGCTGATGGCACCCACACCTCCAGCTCCTGCCAGTGTCCCAGGAAAATTCCAGCTGAGATTTCTCTTACTGCCACCTGAGCTCACCCAGGAGGGAGCAGCAGCCCATCCCACCAGCATCCTAAGCAGGCACCTCAAAACTGCTGAAAGGAGGCAGACACAGAGGGGTAAGTCTTGTCCTGCCAGCACAAAATGTGTGTATTTGCTGCCTGCCCTCCCTCCACAGGGCACCCAGCCCCGGGTTTCCCTTCCCCACAGGGCCCTGCTGCAGCAGAGATGCTGGCTTCCAAGTCCAGAAAAAATTCCAAGACCAAACAGCAAGAAATCCTGCTCCTCCTTCAAATCAAACTTGGAGCTGTGTGGAGGAAGAGCTAATGAAGTGTAAAGCAGAAACAAGCCCAGTGATCAGCAGGCTGGGAGAGAATGGTGTTTGCTCTGCTCTAGGGATTCCCTGGGGGAGCTGTGGCCTGTCCCAGTGCCAGGGGCTTCAGGCACCAGTTTAGTGCTGTTTTCTCTCCTTGTCACATGCTCTGCTCTGTCCCTCTGGTGGTCAGGGACGCTGTGACCCTCTGGCTCTGTGTGACACCCCCACAGGTGCCCCTTGCTGTGGGGTGTCCCACACTGCTGACACCCAGCTGCTCCAGCAGTTCCTCTCCATATCTGTGGAATGCCACAAACCCCACGGCACTGCCTGGGCCCCCACTGTGTCTTTGGGTGCACATTTTGCAGTTTGCTACATTTTTATAGATGCTGGGAGGAGTCCTCAGGCATCCTCTCCTTCAAATGCTCCCTCTCCTGCATCGAGGGAGGCTCACAGGGGACCACAGCCAGCCCCTGCTGTCTCCTCCCTTCCTCCTCCTCTGCCCCTTGCAGATTTAACACCCCAGAATTTGGGTTATTCCAGCCAGGACCATTCCTCAAAGAGTGCAGACAAGCAGCAAATTTATTTTCTGGACTTGCTGTTTGCTCTTCAGGTTTATATCTGTAGGTATTATGTACTTGGGGTTTTTTTAAAAATTTTTTTTGTCACTTCAGTGTACTTGTCAGGGTATAAGAGTTTCTATTTTGTTAACAAAAGCTCGACAAGCACAGGAATCTTCCAGTGCCAGAAGGCTGGTGGAGTCCTGCTAAATCACAGCTCAATCCTGGAGTGATTTCCTCCTCCAGAGAACTCTTCTGCTATCAAGTGTGATTGTGTGGTGTCACATTAGAGAGAGCTTTGCAGCTGTGATTCCAGCTGCTCTTTCCTGGTCAGTATCCTGTTTATCATTAAAAAAATATATGAAGCAACAAGCAGATTTAATCACTTGGTGTCCATGTTGTATCTACAGACAACAGACTGGGAGGAGGAGAAGAGGCTTTAAGGGAAGTGTTTTAGAGCATGGTTCAGTGCTCTAAAATATTGAGTATCAGTTAATTATGAAAAAACCTCAACAAACAAAACAAAAAACAAACAAACAAACAAAAAACCCCCCAAAAAACAAACAAAAAAGCCCCACCAAAAAGATCCCAACCCCAAAGCTTTGGAAACACACAGCACAGTGAGAGCTGAGCTTGGTGCTTTTGTCCCCAGCAGTGCAGCAGTGCTAGATTGGTCTGTAAATGTAATAATAATGTTCTTGTTTTGGGATTTGAGTTATTTATTTGCACAGAGCTCTTGTGTGGGCCCCACCCTGCTCAGTGCACAGCAGCCAGGGAAATTCTGCATTCCCTGTCTCTCTGCTACATCCCTGGGGTCAAGCCCAGCATGGTTTGTGCCAGCTCTTGAGAGTGAAATGTTGCTGATGTCGTGCACTCTGTGCATGTGCTGTGCTCTGGGCAGCCCCAGGTGCTGGCTGAGGGTGCTCATTCCAGACATGGGATCTCCCTGGACTCCTCCCTCACCTGCTGGTCCTGCCCCTGTGTCTGTCTCTGGCCCTCTAAGCTCTCTCAACCTGGTTTTTTCCATCTTTGTTTCATATTTGTCTTCTCTTTGTGCTAAACAGCCTTGGTACAATATATCCTCCCAAACAGAACCTGTCTGGGAAGATCATTTGACCAGAGACATGTGAGATTTTTGGTAAAAGATGACTCAGTGAGTTTATACTGTTTCAGATATTAGTCCTTGAATGGAAAGCTTTTTATGCCATTGCAGTTTAATCAGAGTATTTTATTTGAGCTTTGATTTCAGCTGCTTTGATTATACTGGAAATGATGGCAAGATAATGCTGAGTCCTCAGAGTAGAAGAGAGCCAAATTTAGAACTCTCTTTCACTGAGGATGAGGTTGGTTTTCCCAGCAGCTGGAGGATATATCCAAGCCTTTGCCTGATTTCATTGGCTGGGCAGGGTAAGTTGCCCTACAAGTGAATACTGAGTCTTACTGAAGTTTGCAAAACCACGTTGTTATAATTAAGATAAAACCTTGGTGTTAAGATCTAGTGAAATGAACCAACAAGAGAACTGAACTCTCTGAACACCTCTGTCACCTCTCTGTATGTCTGCAGCCATATTTCCTTTCCTTAAAAAGCAGTTTTTCCTTGGAAAAGCTACACTGTCTTCATTGCTTTGGGAAGCTGGAATTGCCTCTTTGGAAAACATTCTCTAATGCGTTTTCACAGTCTGCTGGTTTTGCTTTCAGGTTAATTTCAGTTGCAATAATATTTTCACAGTTGTTCCTTACAATTCTGTTCCTTACAATTTGTGGATCTGTAGTGGGTGTTGTGTCTAATCCTAAACAAAGCTCTTAGCTCTGTGAGCTTTGGGGTTTCATGGAAGTTGCTTTTCATCACATCTTATATTGCCATAATTTAAGAGCAAAACTCTGTGAATTCATAGTTATAAAACTGATGCTCTTGCCTTTAATAAATACTTGATGCTGTGATTTAGGATCTTGAGCAGTTCCAAAGCATGGCCTTGGACAGGGCAGCACTTAGGTGTGTGCTCAGCTTCAGCCACAGCAGGAATTGCCCTGAGCTCAGTGCCTCAGTACAGGTTTGAAATGCAGCCCTTGCTGAGCTGCTCTGCGTGCTTGGAGCAGATTAAATCTCCATCAATCAGAAATGCCCGTGTTCCACCCTCCAGCCCTGCAGGAACCTGTTCTCTCTCCTTTAACATCCACATTTTGCAGCATCCTCTCACCCAGTGAGCTGAATGCTTGCAGGGAGAGTCTCATAATCATCTTCAGCAGGGAGTGTCTCATAATCATCTTCAGCAGGGAGAGTCTCATAATCATCTTCAGCAGGGCATGCAGGAGCTGAAGAAGTTCAGATTTAAATTCTCCATCTATTGTGCTGCTTCTGCAGCAGTTGTGTGTGAGCCCTCAAGCAGGGCTCCTGTTGGGAAAGAAAGGAGCCTGTCTGCAAAGCCTTCCTCTGGGAAGAGGTGCTCTCCTGCCTCAAAGCAAAACTGCCTTCTACTCTTTTAAAAATGCTTATTAAAACATCTTGCACATATTCCTGCACTGGGAGATGTGAAATCTTTTTCCTTTCATGAAAGGGGGGAGCAGGAGGTGGCTGGTTTGCTTTGCAGCTCAGCTGGTAGACTGCCTGGAAGGGAGCCAGGGGGCCTGGCTTCAGTCCTCTGATAAGTCATCAATTTCTTTCTCACCAAAACCATCTGGTTTTGGATGCTGAGTTATGAGCTAATATTAAATACAAAAGTTTATAGCATCACATATATAATATTGTTGATTAGAAGCATCAAGTAAAGTAATTGAGCAGAGGGGATTTGGTGTGAGCAGCTGGTAGAACATCTGGAGGGGAGCCAAGGGGCCTGGGTTTAATTCTCAGGTCATCTATTTCTTTCTCACCAGAAACATCTGGATTTGGATGATGCAAAGCTACAGACTATTGTCTCATGCAAATGTTGCTGGGATCACACTTTTTTTTTATGGTAATGTGTTTCCAGGAACATTTCCATTAAGTATTTACACCCAGACAATCCTGTAAGAGTGGCAAGGAAAAGGTGCATTCCAGGCCCCTGCAAAAATCAAAAGCCGAGTTTATTTTGGTGGAGTTGTGATTTTTAACTGGATTCTGCATTAATGGTGCATGGAGCCTGAAGCAAATATTTAGTTTGACCCTGCAAACCTGAAACACAGCAGATGCAGTGGTTTGCCAGGGGTGAGGAGCTGTCCTGGCGTGGCACAGGGAGGGACTGGAGCTGCCACTCCCAGGCTCTGGGCATTCTGGGCACCAGCAGAAGGTCACCCTTGTGCTGGGTGAGGCTTGGTGGCACTGCCAGGGTCCCTGAGCCTCCCCAGGCCAGGGCGTGGGGGCTGCTCTCAGTGCAGGAGATGCAGATCTCTGCTCTCTGCCATGCTTTGGTGGAGGCTGGGATGTTGGATGGGGTAAAAGCGTGCTGTGGCTGCTCTCTGCTTGTCATGGAGTCACACAATGGTTTGGGTTGAAGGGATCCTAAAGCTTGTCTCATTCCCAACCCCTGCCATGGGCAGGGACACCTTCCACTGTCCCAGTTGCTCCAAGCCCTGTCCAGCATGGCCTGGAACAATTCCAGGTATTATCCTCAGCTCCTTTCCCCTTGGGATTGCTCCATCACAATGAGAGGGTGGAGGCCTCTGATTTCTCTTTGGAAACAAAGGGTAAATCCTCCCAAGGAGAAAGGAGGCCCATTCCTAAAAATTGCATTTTACCCATAGTGCAAAGTCCTGCCTTGATTCCCCAGGCAGTGGTTGCTGTTGGTAGCTGGGGGGCTTGGATCTCACAAGTGGCAAGCTTGTCACCTGTGGTAAGGTGACCCTGAGCTGGTCTGGCCTCTGGGAATTCAATCAAGGAGTTATTAATAACTTGACAATGTGAATTCAATCAAGGAGTTACTAATAACTTGACAACAAGCGTGATTTACAGGTGGTCAGTCAGGGCTGAGGTATGGCACAGAGCTTGGGAAAACTCTTCTTTTACACTCTTCTGTCAACCTCTGCAGTTCCTTTTCGCTGGCCCTGTGCCTGTGCAGCCTGCCAAGGTCTTTCCTGAGCCAGTGGAGGGCTCTGGATTATCTGTCCACTGGAGAGCCCCGTGGTTGTGACCCCCTGTCTGGCTCACTTTAGCTGTTGAGCAATGCCACTGTGAGAAGACAGTAAGGAGGGAGCCATTCTCCAATCCTTTGGCCTTTTTGCCTTTATTTTATTAGGAAGATACACAGCCATGTCCTTAATTATTCTGCCAGAATTCTCACAAGGGTCTCATCTCAGTTTTGGTTAAAGAAATAAGAGGCCAAATGGAAACAAAATATTAGTCTACCTGACTTGACCAGCTGAAATGGTTTAGAACATCATTACTAGGTTCATTCCTGTCCCTCCCTCCCAATAAAAATACCATCTAAAAAAGAACCAGAATGGGACATTTCCAGAGGAATATTACATTTCCTAAGTATGGATTTTAACAGCCAATCTCAACCAAACAATGCACTATGTGGTGCCAGAAATAATAAATCAGTGCAGCCCTCAGGATGAAATGGAGAATTGCCTCTCCTCTTGTAGCTCTTTGGAACTTTAATCCGAAATATGCCACGAATCAAAGGAGAACTTATTGGTACACAAGAATTCCCATGCTCAGTCCAATCTGATTTCCACAGAGTCTGCTGCTTTGCTGCTCGTGGTGGCCAGAGCCAGAGAAAGGACCAGGAAGAGTTGTTAGTGCAGGAATGTTTGCAGCAGAGAACACTTAATTTTGATAAAGTTCAGCAGGTAGGAAGGGCTTCAGTACACCTGATCTCAGCCATGTGGGAATTGCTGCCTGCTCCTGCAGGCTTCTGGACAGGAGTGTCCAGGAGGTAATTCACCCCATTGTAAGATATATTGAAGCTTGTTATTGATTTGGTTAGAGAAAACCTTAATTTATTGTCTAAACACAAATGCCTCAACTGAGGCAGGAGGGATCTCAGTGACAATTTCTGCCCATGAGGGTGGCACTGCTGTCACAGCATCCTGCAAAGGTCCTGGCTATGGAGGGACCCACCCACCTCCAGATAATTTCATCTTACTGGGAGGGCTTCAAGTTTTTGAGGGGACTGTTTCTCTCACAACAGCTGCCTTCTATAATTTGGGATATACTGATAGCTTCAAGGCAGTTGGGAACTTGTCTCTAATTTATTAGTGCAGTGAAAGTGGTCACACAACAGTTCTTTCTCATGAAAGTTTCACAGAGTGGGAAATGCCCTTTTGTGTTTGTTCCACCTGCCCTGCCCAGGAGAGGTTTTTAAAGGCATTTCCCTGGTGTTTTATTTTTTAATCCCTAATCCAGCCCTGGCTGTGCTGCTGGGGTGACCAGTGGGGATAGATGGTGAGTTTGGTTTCTCATAGATGTGTCATGGCTCAGTTCATCTGAAAGATTCATTTTTCTGCACTGAGGAAATGGAATTCACCTTTGCTTTGCTTTATACTGTGTGCTGCTTTTCAGCTGTTTCATAACTGTAGGAATTAGAATGAAAAGATCATGATTTTTGTGATTATCTCCAGAATTATTAACCAGAATTAAAACTTTTCATGCTCTTGGCTGGGAGCTGAGTGTGAATCTGCCTGTTCCCTTCCTATCCTGGCTGAAATAGTGCAGGCAGGGCACTCCAGGGCATGGTGTACAGAGTGCATCTTGTGTTTTAGTGCTGCTCTCACTTGGATTTCACAGCATTTACCTTTAGTTTGTTTATTTTGACCACTGGGCAGTGATTTATTTTTTTTCCATGGCTGCCCACAATGCCTGGATTTATTTCCTGATATACAGAATTCTTTCAGACTTGTTTACTCCAGCTGCTTTTCAGTGGGCTGTATTTGCCAGGCTGAAATTTGCTCTTTATGACAGAGGGAGGTTGTTATTTTCTCCTGACTCACCTTCCTCTATAATTACCCACTCCAATCTGCCCCAGGCCGTGTGAGATCTCAACATTATCATTATTAACAGCACTCCCTCACCCCCAGCACAGCCAGGCCAGGCCAACCACGAAGCCAACAGGAGGAGGAGTGGATTATCCATGTGCTGAAGTGTTTGCAGGCACTGGAGCTCAGATTTTCAGGAGCAATCAGTGCTGCTGTGTGCCTGGGCTGTGCTGCCTCGCCCTGTTCACTGCAGAGCTCCAGCTCTGCCCCAGGAGCCCTGGGCCCCTTTGGGGTGTCTGCCTGGCCATCAGAACTGGAGGAATTTTCTGGTCAGTCAGCTCTTGGATTAGGGAGCTCTGGCTGGGAGCTTGTCCAATGGTGTGTGGCTGTAAATGCCTTGGATGGATTGAGGCTAAATGAATGATCCCTTACTCCTCCCTTTCCTTTCAGCAGAGACACCATTCCCTTCTGTGTCTATATCAGAGCAGCTCTCCTTTATGATCCTGTTTGCTTTCAAGGGACATAATTGTCATTTAGCAGGCACTGTGGTGTGCTGACCTATTTTTGTCCCTCTCTAGACAACATATCTGCAGATATTTATCCCTATTTCAAGAATTAAATACATATTTCAAAAGCAGTCATGGAAATAAAGTACTGAATTTATTATTTTCAGTTACAGTGTAAAAGTACCACCTGATCTGTCCTTACAAAACTCTGCTTGTTGGCCTGAAGACAAATTAGTAAAATACCTTTTCTCTAAATACCTTTTCCCAAAGTCTATATCCTGCATGTATGTTTTAACAGAGGATTTTCTGTGACAGCACTGCCAGGCTTGCTCAGGCTGGGTGCCTGAACAATTCTGGGCTAGGCACATCCTTGTTCAGTCGAGTTTTACACTCATTTAATTTTCGAAGTGAAGAAATCTTGGGTTAAGCTTAGAATTGTAGAAGGATTAAAAGGCTTTTGAAGGGGGGAATATTGGCTGTCTGCTGGGAAAAGCAGTGTAAAAGTGAGACCTGGGCTTGCCTTGTGTTTTGATGGAGAGCCAGTTTCAGGTGCTGCTGAATAGGATTTGGAAATGGGATGTGCAGTGCTGACTGTACAGTCTGTGCAGCCTAAGCTGAAATAATAAACCCCAGGATCATGCAAATATTTCTGTGGGGCTTGGAAACCTGAGCTGGATCTGGGGCCAGCTGTGTCATGAGGAGCTGGGGTTGTCTCGTGGCCCAAACAGGGGGAACCCATCAGGGGATTGTGTCAGGGGTATAATCAGCTCTGCTTGATTCTGGATTAACTTTGGCTGGCAGTTAACATGTCAGGCATTTTGGCAATGGTGAATCCTGTTCCTTTTCTCCAGCCTCTCTCTTTAGGGCAGATTTCAACAGAAAGTGAGTTCTTTGTATGAGCTGAACTCTCTAGAAGACTTAAGGGCCTGTGGCTCAGATGCAGCTTTCCCAACAGAGCCCAACAGATGTTCTGAAGTGCTCATGAGCTACAAAGAAGTGCTGCTGTTTTGAACTCCTGCAAACAGTCAACAGAGTCACATGGGAAATTAAATGAGTGCAATTTTGTGGAGAGATACTGAACGTGGCTGCTGAATGAGCACCACCAAAATAAAACACAACCAACAAGGGCTGCTTGCTGGAGCAGCTGGGGAGGGACATCAATGACAACTGAAAGATGGGACTGCTTGTAAACTGGCTCCTCTGATTGCTTAAAAACTTCACTTTAGGAAAGACTTGGCATTTAGTGGGAGCCTGCAAGGAAAGCTTTGGGGTGCAGGGAGCCTGGAGAAAGCTCTGGGGAGAAGGGATTGGGAAGGCTGGAGGAGGAGCAGCAGGAACAGGGAGATGTAAAGTCAGGGAGAGCCAGAGAGGGTTGGAGGGTCTGAAACACACTGGAGAGAAGGGGGCTGTGGGAATAATTGGGGATGATATCCAGAGGCATGGCTGTGGCTCCAGGTCATGGCATCTGTGAGGGCTCCATCTGCTCTGTGCATGAATCCAAGCGTGTCCATAATGTCCCTTGCTGTGGAGGAATGCCAAGTGTTCCCACTGCATGACATTTCCAGGATTTTTGTGATGTTTTCATGATGTCCTGGAAGTGCAGGCTGTCTCCAAGTTTGTACAACCCCAGCTTCTGCCTCTGCTCAGTCTTGAATCTTGCCTTCATCTATAATACCCAGTTAGTGTTTTGAAGTATGTACAGGGCAAGAAACCAAATAACCTTTCAGGCTGTTGATGAATGGCTCTTTATTTGAATGGAAATCACTGCTTACAAAGGTATTTTCATTTGTAATGCCTATTTAAACAAATAAAAAACCCAAGTTGTACCTGAACCATCCAAGCAATACTGAAATTACTTGTCACCTGCCATGTAACCTGTAAATCAGGCTTTAATCCTTTAAATATTTCTGGTATTTTTAATGCAAATTTGAAAAGGAACTTCTGGGGAAAAATATACTTGTGCAGCTTACAATATATCAATGTGAAGACAGTTTTGAGGGCAATTTTGATTTCATTTTTGACTGCTTTTGGTCCAACCCCGTTTTCTTGGAATGGAACAATCAACACCTGAGGTAAAGCAACAAAGCTGGGTCCTACTGAAGCTTCAATCTCAATCTTTTACTCCTCTGGCTAACTATTGTAAAACCCACAGGATTTTTTTCCCAGTATTTCTCCCTGACTCTGGTCAGTGATGGGAGAGGAGTGATGTGTCTGCAGCACTCAGGGCTTTCCCTGGAAACGGGGGAAGGATTGCCTCACCTGTGTGACGTGGGCTCCTTTCCATTCCCCTGTGTGTGAACGTGGGAATTCCTTGCAGGGAACCCCCACCTGACCATCTGGTTTGTGTCTGGTCCTGCTGATGAGGAGGAGAAGGTTTGGGAAGGTTGGTTGTGTCAGCCAAACCCCAGCAGGAGCACTGGTGGCTGCAGTGGAGGAGCTCAGTCTGTGCTGACCCAGCCTCTGTCCTGTTGGCAACAGCTTTTTGAGGATTATTATTTTTATTTATAATATGATTTTGGTTGACTCCCTCATCTGAAGCTCTTGTATTTACCTTGGGATTAACTCCTTAAAGCTCTGTGTATCCTCACCCTGCCTGGTAGCTAATGGGAGGCTGAGTTGTGCTTCAGTAGTTTCCACATCTGGGTGGATAATAAAAGTATTTCCAGCTCCAGCACTTATTAATGCCACAAACCCTTGTCCTTCAGAGCATGAAGGAACCACTGCCTGATGAGGATTAGCAAGGAGTGTATGGGACAGGCCTTTTTGCACCCTTTCCAGAATTAAATAGCCATGGCTGGGCAGCACAGAGTGGAAAGTCCTGCAGAGGACTCGTTCTGCTGGGAGCAGAGCCACCACTGCTCCCTGCTCACAGGGAGAGCAGAGACACACCACCCTTGTCCTAAGAGCAGCAGCTTTCCCCTTTGTGCTGCCATGGATAAAATGGGATAGAAATCTCTGCATCTCGCAGCTGGGCTCGGGCTCTGGTGGGTGCCCAGGCCATCCCTCTGACCGCCCTGGGTGAGCAGAGACCCTGGCAGAGGGTTCACAGACCCTTGGCATGGAGTGAAAAACACCTTTGCCTTTGATTTCAGCCCGTGGGAGAAATTACCA
>WEZZ01023373.1:59364-106625 GCA_013400585.1 Chloropsis cyanopogon | reverse complement strand
TCGGGCTGGGAGAAAATGGAATTTTGGGGTCGCCTGACAGCCCCAGGCCCTGACAGTGCTCTGGTGTGGGATTGCTTTGATGCTCCTTTTTAGGATGAAAGGTTTGATCCTTTCTTTTCCTTCTATGGACTGACTTTTCTTGCTGGTGTCATCAATCCAATGGGACAGTACAAACCCAGCCATGAGAGCCACGTCAGCTGAGAGATTTTATGAGCTGCTGTGAACTTGAATTAAAAATTATAACTCATATCTGAGCAGGGAAGTTGAGAAAGAATGACACTTGATTGCACCAAGAATCAATTTCCTCTGCTTGCATTCCTGGCTATTTTTTCTCTCCCCTGATGATTACAGGTACTGTATTTTGGGTTTAATTGGGAATTTTCCCACCCAGTACTGAAGCAGAGTGAGATGTGCAACCTTCCCACCCTCACAAAATCACCACTGGGCTTTCCCAGGGAGGTTTGGCTCACTTCTCATTTCATCACCATACTGTTTGAAGTGCAACAAAACATTCATTTCTTGAACTGCACTGAAGTCTGCACTTGAGCTTTTTATTCCTCAGCTGAAGCTGTGACTTCACTCGGGCTATGTAATTTGTAGGCTTGAACAGTCCTTAACTTCACACCAAAGGCATCAGAAGGGCAAAGCTGGAGTTTGCCCTGCCCTGGTAGTGATATTTAGGGCAGATTTTCCTTCTCAAAACTGAAATGCTGTTGGCTCTATCTCACAAGTGCTTGGTAGAGGCATAGAGAGGTATTTTCCCTCTCATTTTGTAGCAACAAAGTGATAACATCAGCCTTAGATTACTCAAAGTGTTGAGCTAAAGGTGAAGGCAGGGATATGAATCATCTTATCTTTATTTTTCAGCTGTCTTCTCAGTTTTGCTGACCTATTTGTCCTCAGACCACCCCTTTCTCCATTTCACTCGCAGTAACAGATGGTTAGGATAGATATTTATTTAAATTTTGTTGTCTTTTGAAGAGGAAATTCACAGAGTTTTGCAGCATTTGTTTCTTGGATTTGAGCTGATTTATGTACATCTCTCTGCACCCAGGCTCCAGCTTGCAGACACACACACATAAAACAGATTCAACAAAGAGCTGTTCCAATAACAGCCACAGCAACAGCAGCAACATTAGCAACACCGACAGGAGCTGTGCTCCCCAGCAAATTCGAGCTATGCAAGTGGTCTTGGATTCATTCATAAAAAAAGTCCGAGTTTTGCAGGGCTAAGTTACCACACGAGGCCAAGAGAGGGCTCCATTGAACTGCGTTTACTCTGAATTAAGGGATTTGGGAAGATCACAAGGGAGGAGGAAGAATGAGACAGAGGAAACACGTGGAAAGTGCAAAGGCATGCTAGAAAAGGAAAAAAAGAGAGACAGAGAGAGGAAGAAGAAGAAAACCTCTGCTAATTTCTAGTGTTCTGGCTTTATTTTCTGTAAGACTGTACAAAACATGCATATAAATAAACTGTGT
This sequence comes from Chloropsis cyanopogon, assembly GCA_013400585.1. Taxonomy (NCBI): domain Eukaryota; kingdom Metazoa; phylum Chordata; class Aves; order Passeriformes; family Irenidae; genus Chloropsis; species Chloropsis cyanopogon. The sequence goes on along the minus strand of WEZZ01023373.1, from coordinate 105,146 downwards.
AAGTGTACATGAACAAGGAGCAAAAATGTAGTGGGAGGAAGAAGAACACGTGGCTGGTGCTCTGGGAAAACGACTTTCCTGATGGAAAATACTGAGAAAGTCAGAGAAAACTCTGGACAAGGGCAGGAAATCTGGCAATGCCACGTAGCTGGCAAATCTAGAATTTTGCACTCTGTCAAGCAAAATGTATAATCCACCTTTAATTAGTTGCAGCCACATTTTCATCTAAATTGGTAGGAAAGTACTGATGTTACTGGGGGTTGCAGAAGAAAATTTAAATGCCTAACTTCCTAACAGTTTATTTTTAAAGGATCTCAGCTCAGAGCCTCCTTCTTTTCTGAAGCTTAAGGACTATGAGGTGCCTGTGTGATGGGACTGTTGGTTGCACTGGGTTGCTTTGGAATTAAAAAATTTTAAAAAGTTAAAAAAAAATACTCTGAGGCAAAACCCACTTGGACCATGGAGAAAATCCTTATATGCCTGTCTTTTCCCTTCTCAGAACCTCCTTCAAGGTGACAGCACTTGATTTTCACAAGAATTTTAACCATTCACTAAGAATTTTAACCATGTGACCTCAAAGCATTTCACACAAGTGTTCCAGTGAGTTGTAACAATTAAGTAAGAAGTGCATTTTTATGTTTTGGGACACTTGTTCAACACGAAGAGCTCGTGGCAGAACATGTCACAGCAAGGACTGTGGATGCTGGTGGTCAAAAAAAAAGAAAGCTGGAAAGATGTAAAAAGACAACAGGCATTCAAGCTGCTGGCTGGGAAGCAAAAATTGCTATGGGGGAATGAAAATGAAAGACTTAGAGGAAAGAAAGCCTGAATAGCCTTCAGGATCTCATATTTGATTTAGAAGGTCATACAAATCCAGTGGAGGCGTTTCAGGGGAGGTTAAACACCACTGAAACACAGGGTGGGAAAGATTTCCTTGGCAAGAGCACCACTGGTTTTCTTCTTGCCATTTTAAATTTCTAATTCTATGATTGAGAGGTGCCATTTAAGGCCTTGATGGCCCAACAAGGTGGGAATTCCAGCTTCACTGAGGTGCAGCCCAGCCTGCTTAGAAGAATAACCTTTATATGCCAGGAAATGAAGGCTGCCTTTAATTGGCCTGTTGAGAATTAATCACTGCAAAAACTAATACAAGTCACAAGTGGAACAAGCTTTCTGAACAGTATTACCCTGATAACCCAGCCCCAGCCTGGGGAAGGACACTGAGCAGGGATTTTAAAAGTCTTTAATAAAACCTTCTTTGACAGCTGCAGTTCCAGGAGCCCTTTGATCCAAGCATCAAAAATAGATGGAGGTGCATCCTGCTCAGTGCCAGTCACCAGCACTGAAAGAATGGTCTGCTGAACTTCCACGAGGCAGACCAACACAAACTTCCTGCTGATTTTTATTTTTTGGTGTTAGTTTCAGACCAAGTAACTTGGAACTCTGAATTTTTCCTCATCCAGTATGTCTGCTGTCAAGGGGGAAGTGTTCTGGAGACTTTTTATGTATCAGGCAAACCATTTTTCCAGGTCTTTGAGGTTTGTTTTGCCCAGGTGCAATACAGGACACCTGAGTGTCATGCCAGCTTCTTCCCAGCTTCAGTAAACCTCCAAGATAACACAAGCAGAGCAGCTGGATGGAAGAGGAGCTCGTTTTCCCATGTGCCAGCCTTGGCACTGTCAGCAAAAGAGGCCAACAAGAGTCCCAGGCAAAGAAATTTATTAACTAGTGATGTGGACTTTGCTTTTTCATCTATACACACTGGATTATGCAAAGACAGTGTTGTAAAACTTATTTTATCACACTGACTTCCCGTGTGTGTATCACTTCTCTATTTTGCCTTCTTTCTCTGTCTCTGGAAGTTAAGTCCCTGCTGTCCCCTGAGCACACTTCCAAGGATTGCCACCTTTGCTCTGTGCCAGGCAGTGAGGATGGAGCTGACACCTTAAAGGTCTGTGATCCTGCCACGGGGCAGAATTCATTACCTGCTCCTGTGGGTTCTGAGCTGATCTATGGGGTGTGGTGGCTGCCAGGGCTGAGCCCTCTCCTGGAGGAGCTGATCCTGGCAGTGTGTCTGGTCTGCTTTGCTCTGGCTGGTCTGTCAGCAGCAATCTGCTGTTTTCAGCTCCCTGCAAAGCTCTTGCTTCCCTGTTCTTTTGTGTTTCTCCACAGGTTGTTTCTGCTTCACTGATTTGTTGGGCCCATTGAAAACTTGCCTGTGGAAGGGGTTTTGCAGTGACTTCTGTGAGCCAGAGAGAAGTTTGAGAAGAGGATCCCTGTTTACCCCTGAAAGAATTTCCTACCAAGGTTCTTGACATAGAAACCAAGAAAGAAAGAAGGATAAATAAGAGAAACCTGCAAGTGTCTATTTCAGTAAGCACTTTGTTTGTCTTTCCTGACTAATGAGTGAGGTGTTAACTTATGAGTTGTGGAAGAATGTATAAAAAGCATGCATGCTCGAATAAAAGGGGTTTGAAGCCCTCTGAAAATGGAGTGTGATGCTTTGTATTGTCTCTGTCTCTGTGAACCCCCCACCGTGGGTCCCCTGATGGGGAGACTCCTAAAAAGTTCTGTGCCAGGATGAGAAATGACTGGAATTTTGGTTTTTTCAGTCTTCAGGTTGTTTATTTTTCTCTTCCCAACAGCTCAGCACGCCGTCTGCATCCCAGCCTCAGCGTACGAGGAGAAGGCACCAAAAGTCACAAGAACACAGGCTCAAGGGCTTTTAAAACTATTTTGTCCAATTAACTCTTGGAATGTATTTTATTTCTACCTTTCTACCAATAACTAATTATTTGTCTGCCCATGTAACACCTGCATTGTGGCTTTCTCCAACCAACCACTCTGTGCCACCAGCACTGCAGAAAATGGAGTGGGTGAAGAACAAGAAGGAGATCAGACAGCACCCAAAATCCTCCATCTTGCCTCCCATCTACCTCCACACTAAAAACCCAAAACTCCAAGTTTTTCACCTGTGATAAACTACACTCCTATCTATTTCACACACTCATAAATTCCAATTAATCCCAAAGTTTTGGAAGCTTTCTCCATGGATGAAGGTTAAATGCAGCGCTCTCCTGGGGATCAGGGCTTCTCAGGACAGGCAGGGAAATATTCCCTGTGCCCTGGGTTCCAACACATCTCTACCATGACCATCTCAACCAGACACTTGCCCAGTTGGCCCAGTGCTGGAACGTGGTGCAGTGGTGGTGCTGGAGGTGATGCCTTGTGAAGGGCTTCAGTCCATGTGAACCACCAAACTGCTCCTGGGCAGTTCCAGCCCAGCTCACGCTGCTTGTCACTGCACCAGCCTGTCCAGTGATGGGACATGAGGCCTGAATCTGCACCATGGGTCAATTTTACTCAGGTAAAAGCTCATTTTTCCCCAGGAGAGCCATTCTGCCACATTCTGGCTGTAGCAGGGGAGGGCTCCCGTATCACCCCCAGGATTTTTGGGAATGAATGGTCTAGTCCCTGTGCAGCACACGGTTTTTTATGGATCTCCAAATATGTATCTCCAGATACTATTTTGGAGATCCACACCTTGTCCCTCAGCCCTCGAGGGTATGTATAATCTCAGCCTGAGTTTACTCTTGTGCTCCTAAAATAATTCATATTCTCTCTGCCAGGGAGGAGGGGGAGAGAGGAGCCCGTTTGCAAACACTTGTGGAGAAGGAGGCAGAGTGGATTTATGTTCTAATGGGAGGGATTTGGCTGTGGGACATCTGAATGAACACAATCTGATGAGTTTCATTAAGGCTACACCTCATTCTCTTAATTAACTTCTTGTTCTTGTCCTTGGTGAAGTAGTAATTATTTTTTAATTAGCCCAATACTGCATTGCAGAGCTAGCCAACCCTAGCCTCATCTTGGAGAGGTGTCATAAGAATTAAGTTAATTAGCTTGTCACCATCCCTGTAAAATATGGCTGTGTTTGGCAAAAAGGAGGAAAAGAAGACCCTTTGCTGTTCCAAGGTTAATTAAAAACCACAGAGCACGGGAGTCAGGTGGGAGAGAGGCAGATCCTGGGGCTCGGTGAGTGCTGTGGGTCACATCCTCTGTGGGCTCAGAGGTGGAAACACAACAGCACAAATCCCAAATTCCTGGTGTTCCTCTGGGGCTGTGGCTGCAGGTGGAGAGAGCAAGTCTGGAGCTGTGGCCAGCCTGGTCTGCAAAGCAGAATCATGGAATGGGATGGGTTGGGTTGGGAGGGATCTTAAAGCTCATCCAGTTCCACCTGCCATGGCAGGGACACCTTCCACTATCCCAGGTTCTTCCAACCCCTATCCAACCTGGCCTTGGACACTGCCAGGGATCACTGCCAGGGCAGCCACAGCTGCTCTGGGATTCTGGCTGGGATTGTGGAGGTGGGAAGGAATCTGAGATCTGAGCTTGTCACACTTTTCTTGAGTGTAAATTCTGTGAAACTGCAATTTCTGCAATTTTAGATATATTTCAGGTTCCAGCATCTCACAGAGACAATGCCAGAGGGAAAAAAAACCCACAAACATTTAAGAATTTGTAGAACTCATCCATTCCCCCCACTTTGTTTTCATTAAACCGAAAGAAGTTCTGAAAAATGAACTTAAGAGTTGAAAAAGATATTTTCTCTTGCAGAGCCCGTCTCAGTGAGAGATTTTCCACCACCTTTTGGCAAACCCTGGTCCCTGCACACCTGTGATTCTGCAGGAAGCACACTCACAAATGTTCTGGTGTGCTGTGGCAGCTTCTCTGCCTTTCACAGGAGTCCAGAGAAATGACTTTCTCTTCAAGCCTCATCTCCTGCCTTTTTGACAGTTCAGCATTAATTGCCTTTTTTAAAGGCAATTTCTATCTCTTCTGATTGAAGAGATCAACTTGAATATATGATTCCTGAGGGATTTCGAGCTGTCTCCTAAATCTCTCCAGATGATAATGGCTCTGCTCTCTTTGCTCCTTTTTCTTTTTCTTGCTGCTTCTCCTGGGTGGACTCAGAATGTTCATGAATACTTTTCCTCTTGCAGCTTCCCAGGACAAAAAGATGGTCCTGGCACCCTTCCTTCTTTCCAGGGACAAGGAGGAGCATTGGTGAACATTCAGAGTCCATCCAGGAGAAGGGTGTTAACCCCTCCTTGTCTGTCTGTCTGTCTGTCAGGCATCCCCACCTTCAGTTCCTAAGCCATTAGGGTCCTGTAGCATCTTTGATTCAGTTTAGAAAAGATCAGTAATGCACAGAAAACATCATTCTTTGGTGCCTTGTGGCCATTGGCTCTGTGGGATTTAGGACAAACTTCCATGGAGGAACTTGTACCAGAACTTTCTGTCCGACAGTTCTCAAGGATTTCTTTAGGTCAGAGCTGAGGAATATTTTGAAAAGAAAATTTGCATTATTTTATAAGCTGGGGCTATTTTAATGGAAAATACTGGTAAATAATGAACATAATTTCATACAACATCTTTTTCCCAGAAAATTCTGACTCTTCACTGAAAAGCAGTTATCTTTGGAAATGGAAAACTTTCTGTCCAAATTACAGAATCATTCATGTTAGAGAGCTCTGTTATTGTTTTTTTGTTGGTGTGAAATCACAATTTCTGTAGGCAGTAGGCTTCCTTTTTTTTTTTTTTTTTTTTTTTTTTTGTATAGATCAAACAAAGAGCTGGCACAATCAAAGAGCTGTAAGNTTTTTTTTTTTTTTTTTTTTTGGTGAAAAACATTATGTGTTAAAAAAATGAAAAAGTATCTATCAGTAAAGCTTTGACATAAAATTTATGACTAGCCCTGCTCTAGAGCAGCTGGCCACCATCAGAGACAGGATCCTGGGTAGACAAGCCCCTGCTCTGATCCAACAGAGTGATTTTTATATTCCAATGTAAATAATCATTTAAGAGGTAACTGTTTGGGGCTCCCTTAAGCTTTCAGCTGGGGGTCTGCAGGCTCTGTTTTTAACTCAGCAGAGAAGGTTCTTAGTAAAAAACTGAAGGGGAAAAAATAATTCCAACAACCCCAGTGGTCTCCTTCAGAGAATAAGGATATTAACTTCAGCTTTAATAAAAACATAATGTTAACTAATCTACTGTGAAGAGCTCCAACTGCAAACTGGAGTGATTTACCAGTGAAAAATTGGAAGGGGACCGAGAGTTGGAGGGAACCTGCAGTCATTAGCTGCAGATTAATCATGAATTAAATTACTTCTGATTGTGTCAATGCACCCATGGCAAGGATTGTACCTTTCCAGCATTTGGCTGCTGAAGGGAAGGAGAAAGGTCTGGATGGATTGGGTGCCTCAGTGTGCTGGGGATGACTCAATGTGGGATGTTTGTGATGCACAGATATTCTGCTGTGTTTGAAGGGGTGATGCTTCCAGGGCTGCTGCTTCTGCCACTGCAGATATCCCTTTATAAAATAACATTTCTCCTTTTGCATCACAGAATATACATCGTGGCCACATGTCTCCAGGATCTGAGAGGTGTTTTTAGCAATAAAGTGGGAAAATGGTGCATCCCCAGGCTGGAGAGCAGAGGCATTTGTTTCAGTGAAACTTCTGGAGTAAGATGAAGATCAGAATTCAGAATCAGAAGATCTTAATCCAGAAACATCTGGATTAAGATGAAGATCAGAATTCAGAATCACAAGAACTTAATCCAGAAACTTCTGCATTAAGATGAAGATCAGAATCCAGAATCAGAAGATCTTAATCCAGAAACTTCTGCATTAAGATGAAGATCAGAATCCAGAATCAGAAGATCTTAATCCAGAAACTTCTGGATTAAGATGAAGATCAGTTGAGGAGCGGTGTCAGGACCAGGTCTACTCAAGGTTGTGTATTTGCATGTGGTTTCAGGAGTTTTTCACTGCTGTGGAGCAGTCAGTCATGCAGGTGCCTTGGTGGTGTGCCTGTGGATTCCTGAAGTCTCTGCTCAAATAAGAGTCACTGGAACAGGCTCCTGGAAAAGACCTGTTCCTCTGACATCCCATAAAACACATGCCTTTTATTTGGTACCACTGGTTATGCTTATTAACCACATGGATCCTGTTGTAACACAGATGAACACTCAATCCACAATGACCAGAGATTCTGAACAGAATCCCAGAACATTCTGAAATGTGTCCCATTTTTGAGAGCATCTGGACCCTGGGAATGGCTTTTGTGTGGAACTCTGTTATAGTCATGGATAGCCTAATTCTAAAGATTTCCCTGCTTAAATTGGAGGGAAGTTTGTATTCATTCTACTCAGATTTAAGGCTTTCTTCTCCCCTCTGGGATGTTTACTACTAAACATCCAGTCTGGCCTGAAGATACAGAGAAACGTCAGCAACCTGCAAACTTCCAAAAGACCATTCCAAATTGCATGAACAATTAGCAGAAATGGAATCCCAGTTGTGTGGCACATGGCTTATCCCTACAAACCTTCACACTCCAAGAGCTGGGGGGCAACAACTGTTCAAACAAAGTGCAGGGCACGTTCAGGCAGTGCCTGGCTGAGCTACCGAACCTCATGGCTGGCAAGAAACACGTAATCCCTCTTAATCTCATTCCTTGCATTCCGTGTGGCTAGAGGGCTGGGTTCCAGAAAAAGTGATTTTCCAGCTGATGGTCCAGAATTGTAAAGGAGCTGGGAAGGTGCTCACGGCTCACTGTGGGGCAGGGCACGTTCACTGCATGGACAGGAGGAGACAAGGAACAGGGCAGAGCCCAACCAGCTGCTGATGGAGCCCCAGGTTCAGGAATAGCTGTGTCCAGGCTTAGGAAGTGAACCTCTGGCTGTTTTTTAAACAGAAAGAAACAGCAGTTGTGTTTTTTGAGGGCCCCCTGGGATGTGGCCATGTGAAATTGGTGGTTTCTTCTGTAAGAAATTCCCCACTGGGTTTAGGAATGCTCCCTGCTGTCCCTACAGCCTTTGGACTGGTCAGCAGACAGCTGAGGGCAGGTATTCTGTGGAGGAATAGCACTCCAGAAGGTGATTTTATTTATTTTATTTCACCATGGTTAGGTGTAGGACTCTTTCTCTGTGAAGCAAACACACAAAATCATATTCATCCCTAACCTGAGCATTTCCAGCTCCAGAGGTCTTTGGAATGGGGGCAGCTGAGGTAAGAAATGCTGGCCTTTGGAATGACAGGGATCAGCATGTGAGTGGCATGGCACAATTTAATAAGCCTGGAGGGAGGGGTGTGTTTCCCATTGGGAAAAAATTTAGGTTGTACCTTTCAGAGTGCTTTCCTCCACACCCAGATTTATGGGAATGAGCAGTGTGGGCTCCAGGGAGGGTGCTGTGCTGCTGGATTAGCCTCGAAGTGACCAGGGAATGTGTTAAATCCTGGTGTATGTTTGCTCGTGGCCAAGCCAGTTTCCATTTAGGAGCAGGGTGGAGGCTGAGGGACGAGTCTGCCCTGGTGAGCAGAGCCAGCTCTTGGGTGGTGCTTCAGGTGAAACCCCTGGGAGGTTTAGCATGTGGAATTTAGCTCTGCTTCATCTGTCCAGACACTGCAATAGGTGGTGTCTTGTGAATGTCTCTAAGATAGTAACTGAAATTTAAAAAATTAATCCACCTCTTGCCGTTTCCCTGTACAGCTCCCCAGGGACCAGTGGGGTTTTTGCTCAGCTTCAATGCTAATCAGTTTTCTTCTCTTTAATAATCCCCTGTTTGACCACTCCAGACCAAGGATGCTGCTCCTGAAATAGTAAATTGTAGCTGTTTAGTCTCAGTGAAACAAAGAGGTTCTTTGAACGACTCCAAGTTGACCAGAGATATTTCACAATTGGATTAGTCTGCAGGACGTAGTCTGAGGTGTTCAGAAGAGCTTGGGAGGGATGAGAAATACTTCTGGCAAGCCACTCTCTTGTGATAGCTCCACCTCAAGCTGTGAGCAGCAGTCTGGGCTTTATTTTGGCTTGCAAGGCAGAATAAAAAATTAAATACATGGAAATTGTCAATTGTGGAACAAATCGAAGTTCACACGGGGGTTATTTTGTCCTCTTCATTAAAAGTAGATTAGTCTCCAGCTAAAAATACAATTTGGCAAAAGGGGAGCTGAAACATTCATTCTGGGTAATGCTGAGATCCAACATAGTGACCTTCCTTGGCTCTTCTCCGAACTGATTCACTTTTTAAATCTATTGTTTGCTGAAACTATCATTTTAATCCGTCCTAGCCCTGCAGGTGGGGCCTGCTGGAGATGCAGCACAAGGTGATGGGGTTGGTAAGGACTGACACTTTGCAGAGGGCTGTGTGGGATAAAGCCTCCTCTGCTCCCTGGTTTTGTGTTTGTGCTCCTCACACCCTGTGAGCCACAGCTGGAGGGGGGTGGAGCAGCCTGGGGGGAAGATGAGGGCTGGCTGACCATGGCAGGGGCATGGTGCTGCTCCACACAGGGACAGGTTTTCTTCTCCATCTCCATCATTTCCATCTCCATCTCCATCTCCATCATCTCCATCTCCATCTCCATCTCCATCTCATCTCCATCTCCATCTCCATCTCCATCTCCATCTCCATCTCCATCTCCACCTCCATCTCCATCTCCATCTCCATCCCAGCCTGTGTTCAGCTGTGCTGAGCCCTCCAGCTCATAGCACAGCTTTAGTGAAGGATTTTTTGCTGTTGTTTTTTGGTAGACTGGAATGAGGAAGCCTGGAGCAGAGAGGCAGACAGTGACTCCTGCTCGGAGGGAGCAGCTCAGCCAGGTGACAAGTTTCCTGCTGTAGGAGCAAACAGAGCCAGCTGGGTCTCCAGTGGGGATAATTCCACTGATTTCACCTCAGGAACTGGCTCCATAGTGGTTGTTCTGCCTTTAGATGGAGAGAAGACTGGGATGTGTAAATCACAGCCATAAAATATTGCATCAGTAAGGCTCCTGATACATTTTCATGGAAGGGGGGAAAAGAGGGGAGCATCTTCCCCCTGTGATAAAATACTGCAGCAGGCATCACTGATGGGGCTGGGTAGAGACAACAATACAAAGATAAGGACACTTCTCCTCCCCCCTCCAAGCACCTCCCTCACTTTCTTTTTTCTCTTCCCTTTTTTCCTCGTGTTTCTGAGTTAAGAGGATTTTTTAGGCACAGTAACGAGTTTTTGCTTTGAACTTGGAATATGCATGCTGCAAAGAAAGCCCCTGGACTGTCCTTACTTAGTATGCCCAAATATGATTAGTGTCAGACTGTGAAATATCACTGCCTTATCTCTAGGAGCCAGCAGACAGGAACATTTCTAGGGATCATGGTCTTTTTAATTTTTTTGGCAAAATGCCGACTTTGGTTTCTGCGCACAGCCTCTTCACTGGCATGATTCTCATAAACCTCTGGAGAATCTCCGTGCTTCTTTCTCTCTCTTTCTGCTCTCTTTCACTCATTCATTCCTTACTTCATCCCTCATCATGATTTTCAAAAGAGCAGCTGATTTGGAGTTGAATTTCCTTCTCACTCATGTCGCTGTTTCACCAACAGCTGAGGAGCAGCTCTCACTCCCCATCAGACTTAGACTTGAAGACATGCTTCAAGAAGATTCCTGCTCATAGGAATTAATTCTTTGGGCCATCACACAGCCTGCATTGTTGCTGTTTATCTGCTGACCAATGCTGCTTTGGCAAGGAAAAAAAAAAAATGCCCAGCCCAATTTATTTACGTATTAAGTGCCTTGCATGTCAACACCTGCAAACTGTGGATAACGGGTTTGTATCCCCTGTAATTTCATGGATCTCTTCAGTGGTTTTATTGAGGAAAAAATAGGAGAAGAGGGAAGAAAATTAGTAGTAAAATGTGTTTCCATCCTTGCTTCTTAACAAGCTGCCAAAATTGCCTTCCTTCCCTGTCTCCCCCCCTTCGAAAAAAAAAAATCAAAAAATCTCGACTGTGTGGAATAATAGGAGAAACTCATTACAAATGTATCACTTCAATGCCTTGGAATGCTTTTGTTTCCAATTCTCTTTGATCTTCAGATGGGCTAAAGATAAGGACTGAAACTGCTTTTTAATATCTTCATGCAGATCTGGCACTGACGGCGTGTGGAGAAGAGTTCTCCCGAAATCAGAGCCTGGGTTTGAGCTCATTCTCTTAAGCACGTCTGAATTGCAGGCTTTGATTGTGATCTATTTCTGCTTGCAACTTGGAAATGTTTAGGATTTAACGTATCTCAAGCTTAATGCTCTTACATGCACCATTGGCCTCTACTGGGAAGGATTAGAGCACTTCAGTTATGAGTGCTAAACCTTAATACTGCTCTGAAAGAATCTTCCACTTTGGTAACAGCACATACAGCACTGGGTTTTGAGCTGCAGGAGCCCTGATCCAGGCCTGGCTGATTTTGTGCTGGCCACAAGTTTTGTGGAATCATGTCTAGGTTGCATCAGAAATGTCCTTGCTATTTGTGATGTGAAAGTTGTGAAACTGCAGGTTCTGCTCTGAACAGACCCTTCTTTGATGTCTTAGTTGTGATCAAAACTGAAGGAGGAAGCTGGGGGGTTACTGTGAGAATGGTTGTGCTGAGATTTGAGCTGAGAGGTTGGGCTGGACTCTGAAAATCAGGGGAATATATTAAAAATCAGGGGAAATAAGGAGTTTGTTGGCTGTGAGCACTGGAGAGCTTTTTGAGAAGGGATGGAGTCAAGGATTCAGGAAAGGCTGATCCTCCAGAAGAGTCTGCAGGTGGGTACCTATAGACCTGGGAAAGCATGGCCTATAAAAGAGGAGAAATTCTGGTGTTTTAATTTAGAGTGAGAAGACAGAGGAGACAGGAGAAACAGACTTTGTGAGTGCAAATGGTGTTGGAAAGAGAATTAGGAGAACTCATGGATTGTGTTGGCCCAGGTTTACATCACAGGAGGAGCTGAGGCTGGTGCTGGGAGAGGAGTGTCCAGCCATGGAGGTAGCAGAGCTCTGGAGGGGATTGGAAGAAGCATGGAACAAGTGAAATTGGTTTATAGCTGCTTGGGAAACGTGTAGCAGGAAAGACATGGGAGGAACTGGTCCTGTTTTGGGGTACAGGCAGGACAGCAAGACAGCCTTAGAGCATCCTTTTCACCCTTCTTCTGTAGATATCCAGTGATCCTGCTTCAATTCTTGATTCCCTGAACTGGCACCTTAAGCCACCATCACAGTGAGCTGCCATGGGCTGTAGGGAGCATGCTACATTATGGCATTATTGTTATTATTATTATTATGTTTATTTTGGGCTCATTTACCAACCTGCTTTGTTCATAATAAGCCTCTTATTTGACATACTCATTGATAACCAAAGTGCTATTTTCTTGACTGGAAAATGTTGACTTTGAGGTTTGGGCCTCCAAATGCGTTCAGCATTTGCCTGCTTGCCCTTCTCCTGCTGAATCCTGTGGCAAAAATCCTATTGATCGTGGTGGGAGGAGAATTGATGGGAACACAAAATAAAAGGAAGCCTTGGAAATCCTGCTCTGAGCATTTTGTGACTCAGGTGTCAGAGGAAGCATGATGTAATACAGTGTCAAAGGTACTCTGAAATCTGTCATGAGGCATTTTTAAAAATAAAAGTGACCTTTTAAATAGATTGACATTTTTGAAGCAAAAAAGTCTATTAGCATGAAAATATAGGGAATTGAATCACTCCTCTCAAGGTGTTGGAGCAAACCTCAGGATGTTGTCTTTTCTTGCTAGAGAGAAAGCCTGGCTGAAGTGAATATATTTTGAAATATGGAATCAATTTCCTTGTTAGCTTTATTGCCATCAGCAGGGAAGGAGGCTCTTGGAGGAGAACAGAAGGTGCCTCACCAGAAATTCAAAGATAAGCATCTCAAGCTGGAGGATAAGACTGTTTCCCAGTCTGTGCTAAGGAGAATCCTCCTTCTACCCATCCCCTGGTTCTTCATTCCTCAGAATTCATCTTCTATGTTCTCTTTCTGTGTTCCATAAAATTACTATTTTCTATGAAAATCTTAAAAACTGAAAAGTTGCTCCCATCATTCACATTCAGTCTATCTCCAAAAAGTTCAACTCTAGCCCCGAAATTTGCTCTGTATTTTTTTAAACTCATAATAACATTTTCTCTGAAAACCTTCAAAGATTTTACTTCTCCCTGCTTGATTTATGAACACACAAAAAAGCTGGTTCTAAGTTCAAATACTTGGATTTATGGCTGTGATTGATTCTTGCGGGTATACTTTGCTCTTCTCAGATTTTCAGTTCTCAAAATACCAACTGGAATAATATACCCAATGTGACCCCTGTAATCTGCTCAGGTTTGGGTTCAGCAGAGATTTCTGCTTCCAGTGCTGCCTGTCAAGGCACATTTCCTCTTCCCCCTGTGTCTGTGGAGTTTGGGGAGGTCTGTTCTGCCCAGTTCTGCACCAGAGAGGATTAGAGCCCATCTCTCCCACAGCTGGGGCAATTCTGCCACTGCAGTGTTTAGGTTCCTGCATTAGGTCAAATTTTTTCAGAAAATGTGAAAAGACTTATTTACATGTTCGTAAATTTAGGTTTGTAAGTTCAGGTTTACATTGAAAATGTGAAGTACAAATTAGATTGTGAAGTAGCTGCTCTTATCTTCTGGTCAGCATCGTTGTGGCAGTGCAAAGTTTTACAATGTAAAAACAATAAAAAAAAAGCATGTTTGGGATCTTAAAAATGTTCTTTTTCTGAGGGTAGGTTGGTATGAGGTGTGAACCCCTGACAGGAACAAAGGGCACAGTGGCTGAGTGAAAGTTTTCCACACAGGCAGGTGGGACAAGACAGAATCTTGTGGATGCTCTTCCAATCTAACTCAGAATTTCAGAAAGTCTTTGCTTTGCCAGTGGATGGGTCCCATGCAGGCAATGAATGGGATTTTGTGCAGGAAATAGTGTGAGCTGCTGTACTCAGTTTGTTTTCTGACAGCAGGAACAATTAAAAACTGTGACACTCTGCCTGCTTTCCATCTCACTGCACTAACTGCTCCCTTCATAGCCTGCTAAACTCCTGCTTTGGCTCGAAGCAAATTTGCCAGTGTGTCCAAGGAGACAAAAGAGTAAGCAGTATGGAGAGAATCATTGTTCAAGGCTCAATCCAAAATTGCCCTCACAAAATCCAAATGTCAGGATGACGGCGATGGCTTGCAGAGAAGCTTCCATCTTCCTCTAAACACAGGCAAGGAAATAAAATAATAAGCACACAGCTCCCTGTGTGTGTGAGTGTGGTGAAAGTGCAGGGAAATATTGTAGGGAAATCTCAGCAACAAATTCTTGCTGCAGCTTCAGGGGATCTGGCCTGTGTGGCACTAATTGGTGTCTGTTTGTCCCCAGCAGTGTGGGGATGTGGGGCCATGCTCGAGTCTCCTGCAAAGAATTGTGCTGACCTGGTGGTGAGATGTTGCCTGGGTTTATCCCCAGTTTCCAGTCGGAATTCTGTGCCTTTAACTCGGGGTCTGTGTGCAGTTCATGTTGTGTTCTTCAGCTGGTGCTGCTGGGATTGCAGAACTTCTCCTGGATATCAGGTGTGAGGGGTTTTCCTTGGTGCTGGAATCATCACCTGGCTGTAATCTGTTCTGGGGATTCGTGTAGGACCAGTCGTCTTCATATGGAAACTGCAGGAAATGTTAATCTTCTACAGTTGGGGGCAGATCTGGATCACCCTGACCACCCACACCATTCTGGCCCCTTCAGTCTGTCACATCTTCCACCTCAGCTTTGGGAAGAGTGGAATAAATCCCCTGGAATTAACAGAATTTGCATTGAACAAGTGGATTCTGATAAACATGCCTGAGGCATTAAATGTTCTTTGTCACTCTGTTTGCTTCAAAACCAAGAAAACAAACATGTAATTCCTGTAATTCCTGAAAAACCCATAAATCCTGAAGGAATTATGGGCGAGTTGTCATGGCTTTTCCCACCCCTGCCAGATAGTGTGGTTTGTTTGAATTTAGGTACTTTGCTGTTAACACTTTGCAGCATTCCTGTATTGGAAATCTGCTCAGCCCTGGAGTTGTAGATTTCTGGGTGCCAGGGAGGTTCAGGATGGAAGGTGCCTCTCATGGTGGGCATTTTGGTAAGGTCATGGCTTAACCTTCCATGGATGCTGAGATAGCACCTCTCTGTGTGGCTAAAAATGGGACCAGATGGCAAAGATGCCTCTGCAGAGACTTGATAGCAAAACCCCTCTGAAGGACCACATTTATCATTAACTGGTTCTCATGAGTCCTCTCTTTCTCTGCTTGTTAATTCAGAAATACCAAACTGAAAGCCCCTTTACAGCTCTGGGGCAAGTGGCCAGCTTAAATCCACCTAATTACTTTTAATGAATAAGACTTTTTCACTTTTCTGGACAGGTGGTTAGTACCAGAGTCTGTAGCCTTACTTCAAGGCCAGGAATGTGCTCCAATCAGCAAAATATTTGGGCCAAAGAACTTTAAATTCCCTCTTGTGGCATTTCAGCAGATGAAGAAGATGTGAGGAAAAAGCAGGTGATGTGTGGTGGATGGTGAGTAGCGTTTGCAGCACCTAGCATGTGTTACATCTAGGGTGTTGGTGGGGAGTTGGGTCACTAAATGAGCTGGAGAAAGGGGCTGTGAGTTGTTTGTGGAGGAACTTCTCCAGTCAGCTGTTGTAGTAATTTGTTCAGTAAACCTGAACGTGATCAATGGCCTGATTTTCAGTTGTCCCAGACAGGCAGTGCATAGGCACAATATTGCACACAGGACCAGCAGAGAGCTGTGGAAACCCCTGCAGCCCTCTCTGGTTTCCTTATCCATCCACAGCCTGCCAGGGTCTTTGAGATACACTGGAAATGCCTCATTATTGGTTTGAAATGCTCTAAAGAGAGGATGTAGTCTGCTTATCATGAGGAGCTGCCTGTGTGTACCCAGAGTGAGACTGACCTGAAACACTCAGACTCAGGATTCAGCCTTTGACAGCACTCAAAAATGTTAGCTCTGCTTCTTCACTGCCTTCAGCCTTCCTGGCTTTGACTGTGCTGCACACTGGAGTGCCAAACTGCAGCAATAAAAATAAGCCCTCTTGTGATGCTTCCAAAAAGAACAGGAACTTCCAGAAACCTCCTGAGAAGGGTTTAGCTCATGAGCTTTTCAACCTAAATTGGGGAGTTTGGAGAAAGTTCAGAGGAAATACCCAAGCTTTTGAGCACCTCATCACACTGAGCCCTTGTAGGCTTTCCCATTACCTCTGTCTGGTTTGAAACTGTTCCTCATCAGAGGTTCAGTGTGTCTCCTCCCCGAAGGAGCACTGGTCAGCCCCCTTTTCCATCCCATGCTGTCTTCTTTCTGAGTTCTGCTTCCTTTTAGTTGTCTCTGAAGAACATTTACTTGCCGACATAATTTTCTCTTGGAATGATATTACAGCTTCTAAACCAAGCCTGGGTCAGCAGTATCACATGGATAAGAGACTCTTTTCCTCTCATGTGATACCATTTTAGTAGAAGATTAAGCTTTTAACCCTGAAATAAAATCAGCTTTCCGTGTTCTCCCTCTCTGGTTATCCCTCGTGCTCTCTTTTTTTTTTTTCCCTCTCTTTTTTGGTCCTCAGGCTCCATCAGTTAGACACGACATCAATTCTGGCTGCTGGTCCAGTGAGCAATCCATCCTGAGACTTGATCTGGGGACTTAATTAAGTGTGAAATTGAAGGGAGAACTGGCACAAAGAATGGCCGGGGTCCTGCGAGGCAGAAATTTTCTAACTCACTAGAAAGCCAGGTGCAGATGAATTCAGATCAATTCTCCAAGATGCCAGGGAGTTATTGACTGGGATTGCTTAACACCACGATGATGAGAGCTAGGTACCTGGAAGGTATTGTCAGGGACTAGGTATTTTGCTGTGGGCTTCCTGCATTTCACTGAAAACCACTGCTGTCCTGTCCTGAGTGGATTCACAGCCTACCTGTGGCTTTGAATTTCTTGCTTCTGTTGTGTAAGGCTCTGCAAAGCAAGAATCAGCCTCAGAAATTGCTGCTGGGCCCAGTTTGAGCTTGGTTTCACACAGGTAGTCCTGCTGTGGTTGGAGGGACTGGCTGATTCCTGCTGGGAAGTCACCTGAGGTGGTTTCTGCTGGGACGGTTCGAGTTGCAAAATCCACAGGTCTGCAGTTCTGCTCCACATGACCCTACAGCCTTCCTCTCTGTCCCCAAAGGGACCTAAAGCCAGAGTGTTGTGTGTTGGGATGATGTAGTGTCTGTCCTGCTGCTGCAGTGCTGGGGGCTCCTCCCTGCCCATTGCTCCTCTGGGCTTGGCGTGGTTTGCACCAGTAGTGAGGGACTTGGAGCAGGGCTGCCTTGTTCTGACTGGTTCCCGTGGGTGCTGAAACCCTAAAGTTACAGGGCAGTCACTCACAGATCTGGAAATCCTGGTGTAGTTCTGCCTGCAAGCTTTCAAAGAAGGAAAAATTACTAGTGGAAGAAATCTAGAGAAATCACTAACTTCAGGGGTTTCTCTGCAGGAGAATTGTTGCATGAAAATTCTTTGCAGGTGGGTTTTACCTTTGCCTTTTGCCTTTGCTGTGCCTTCCAAATCTGCAGACTTTAGCCTATGTTTGTTGCTGAAAACGTTGATGTCTGAGGATGTTATCANCGTGGGTGCTGAAACCCTAAAGTTGCAGGGCAGTCACTAACTTCAGGGGTATTTCTGGAAGAGATTTGTTATATAAAAATTCTTTGCAGGTGGATGTTGGCCTGACCTGCCTTTGCCTTGCCTTCTAAATCTGCACACTTTGGCTTATGTTTGATGAAAAAACATAAAAACTTTGATGAAAAACCAGAAAACTTTGATGTCTGAGGATTTTTTCGCAGCAGAAATACAGTTGCTGGGGGCTTTTGAGGACTGGGAAGCTGAGCAGGGGTAGAGGATCCTTGGACACCCCAGGTGTTGATGTGTTCCTGCATGGGAGACCTGAAGGGAGCAGGCTGGGGCTGTGCACAGATGCTGGTGGGAGTGACATTGCTGTATTGGGTCTGGTGATCTCCACCAGGGCTGCCCAGCCAGCACTGCTGTGGGACTCCTGTGAGCCACACTGCCCTGTCTGGGCTGCCCAGAGCTGTGGGATGGAGAGTCCCAAAGCCCTGAGTGCAGGACCAGCCAGGCCTCTCTGTTGCAGTGATCTCCTCCCTGCAGTGCTGCCACTAAAGATCTGATTTCTGAGCTGGAGACTGCTCTCCTCTCCCTCACAGTTCATTTTGGTCAGGAGTGGGTCTAAGCAGCAGGAGGGTGGCAAATGTTCCCACCTGGCAGGGCAGGGGCTTGAACCTGCCCAGCCAGGAGCCAGCAACTCCATCATGTCCCAGCAGCTCCCTCCTGCTGGCCCTGTGACCTCTGGGGTACAGGACAAGTGCAAACGCTTCCAGAGAGCCATCCCAGGGCTCTCCATCCCCCACGATGCCTTGAGAAGGCTGACCTAGAGCAGAGACTAGACAGAGCTAAAGAATAAAGCAGGGATTTTTTAGGAGCCCTCCATGGATCCACCTTGGGCAGCACCAGAGCCCAGCCAGGGCTGCACCCAAGATGAACCAAAATGGGCACAAAATGCACCAAAATGGGCACGGGCTCTGTCACTGGGATCAGTTCTGCTCCATTTGCAGATTGGAGTTCATTGTTAATTCCAGCTTTAGCTCATGCAGTCCCATCCTGCTTGTTTTTCTCTCCTCAGCCCACGTTGTTTGTGCTCCTAGGCTGAGATTTGGATCATTTGTCCTTGGTCCCCAGCTGGAGAAGGAATTGTTTTGTCTCCCTGCTCTGTGAAGAGAGCTCACCATCCCCTCATAGGAAGCTCAGATCCACACACTAAAGCAGCACAGAATCTGAAAAACATAAAAGCCAAAACCTGAGGTATCACCCCCAATACTGAAATCCCACCTAACACCTGCCTCAGAGAAAGGAAGAGAGGGTGACGTGCAGAAATCCAACCCTTTCTCAGACAATGCACTGTTCCAAGACACTTTCTACCCATCAGAGAGACAGGAGAGCATCCATCCATCCCTCCTCTGTTCTCTCTCACCTCACTTTCCTCTTCCTTTATCCTCTCCCAGTCTCACAAGGTCAGTTCACAGATTTGGAGGGTCAAAGCTTCTCCTCGGGTCAGAGCACCTTTCTCCCCTCCTTGCCTGTTGGAGCAGGAAACAAACTCAAGGTGAACGTCTGAGCTGTGCTGGGCTGGGGTTTAGTTTTGAACAGAGGCCAGGGTTAATATTTTAGTGATGTCCTCAGCACCACTCAGAGTGAAATAACAGTAGCACTGGATCAGCAGATCCCTGCTGGTTGTGGGGAACAATCAGCCTTTCTCTTGGTTATTTTTTCTGCGGACTGGGCCTGCAGGACCTGCAGCTGTCACATTGTGGGAGAGTTACAGCCCTGCTGCTGGCCTGGGGCAGTCAGCCTGTGGGGCAAGGGGCTCCTGCAGGATGGGTCTCTGGGATCGATGCTCAGCATGTGGAAGATGCTGAAGAGTTTTTTTTTAAGGTGAAAATTTCCTCAAACGGGCCATCCTGTGGGTGGAGATTGAATTCATGAGAGCAGCTCTGAGCCTTGCTGCTGTACCTTGGGCATAATTTCCTTCCTGTTGATTGCAAATTTTCTGGAGAGTAATAAGGCCAGCCAGTAAAATCACTGGTGCTGTAGAGTTCAGCATCACCTGAGGATCACCCCAGGCCCTGATGAGAATTGCCTGTGGGGATGGCACAGCAGTAAATATTAAGCCTCAATTTAACGTTGTATTTACGTACAACAGAAGCTGACAAAGCTTCATTTCAGTACATTGCTTTCCTTACAAGCTCTCTGGAAACTGCTGGTCTATGTACACTCCTCAGCAAAGATTTAGTAACAGATGCTGTAGCCATGTCTAATGTTAGCAAGATTTCATTAGCTATATATAGCATGCTCCTCTCATTGCAGTGCCCCATGATGTTCACTCAGAGATTGCTACTTAAAACTGAAAAGGAGAGCACTTTGAGATTCATTTATTTGTACTTCTCTTACTCCTTGTAGTCAGAAATGTTTAATGTGTTTTTCTTGCTTTCAGTGTGAATTAGTGAGGTATTGTTGTATTAACCTCCTCTGGGTGCAATTCCAGTTTTTTTTTTTGCACCAGCTAGGATTTGACTCCAAATGTAGCTTCCACAGGACCATTTGTGGATTAACATCCTGTTCTGCATAAGCATACCATAATCCAGCTTTAATTGTGTTTTTATAGTGACTGTAACAAAAGACTTACTGGTAGTGGGTAACTGTAGACCTTTGGGTTTGACTTGAATAGAAGGAAAAGCTTTGAAATGAATATTGGAGAAAAGATTGTTAAAGACAAAGGGGATTGGAAAGTGGGCAGGTTCAGTTTAGGAGCATCAGATTGGTCAAATATGACACCTCTGTAAACCACACTATCTTAATCTGGAAAGAGCCAGGCATCTTATTTGTGGTTGTCCAAGTATTTGTTGTTGTGCCACATAGGAAATTATTTGTTTAGTCTCAAAAATAAAAGGATTACAGCAAGATTTTAAAAGTTAGTCTACAGGGAGCTGCTTAAAGGACATGTGACGGATTTTGTTGATAGCAGGGTTGTCAGGACTAAATCTGTTGTGAGGTGGAGTCTTGTGAAGTGGGTTTTATGGCTGATTCAATAAAATATTTCCATTAGTTAAGCTGTTGCTGATGATGGACTGTAGGGAGGAATCAGCAATAGAAGTGGTTTGACACATGAGTGCAAGGTGATGAATTTATGGATTAAGATCAGGAATTTTTGCTGTAAATTCGAGCCCCACTGGCTGTCAGTGATGTAAGTGAGGGAACTGTCTGTGTAAATCAATCACAGATGCCTTCAAGACACTGATATAATCATGAGTGCCATGTGCAGGCTCTCACCAGCAGCCATCAGGAAGCACTAATATCATGGGACACAGTGATCTATCTGGGAATCCTGGTGTAGTTCTGCCTGCAAGCTCTCAAAGAAGGAAAAAAAAAAATGGTGGAAGCAGGTCTAGAGAAATCTGGATGCTGTAAAGATGAGGAACAGGGTTATTTAATGTTGTACACAAGATCTTGTGTTTCCTTGTGTCTCAGCCTTGGCTTTGTGGTCTGGTCTGTAGGAACTGGAAATGTCCAACTTTGCATTTCCCTGCTATTTTGGAATGAGGGCTATGTGTACTGCAAATTATATATGTATTTGATGCTAAAAGGGGAAATATTGTGACTTGATAACAGAGGAATGGAATAGATATGCTTTTAATTTTATCACCATCCCCAGTGGAATTTCTTGCAACTTCTAAGTGTAGCATCTGGATGTGGTTAGAGTGGGAGGTAATTGGACAAGGTGTGATGCTGATTTATCCAGTTTCCATCTCTCGTGTTCAGTGTACTGACTGCTCAGAAAGTGTGGGAAATACAGAACAGGAATAAGGAAAGGAGGTGCAAACGAGAAAAAAGCAGTGAAGTCCCCTGTGAAAGGATAATCCAAGACATGCACAGCAGAGGAAGATGCTTGGGAGTTGGCAGGGCTGAGGAGGTTTTCAGCAGATCAGACAGGAACCTGCAATGCATTAAGCAACTGATGGGTTTTGTGGTCAGCTTATTTCTTATTTCAGGGAAAACCAGCGTATTTTTGCACTGCCTCTGCCTGCAGCACACCAGTAACCAGGTAGGGGATGGTTCCCTCTGCTGTAGGAACAAAAGGGAGCGTTTACCCCAATTCCTGTCCTCCAAAGCAGGCAGGTGTTACAGGTACAACAGCAAAGGTAACTTGTACAAGTCTGGGAGGGTTGGCCCCTGCAGAAAGAGCAGAGAGGTGGCTGAAGGAGCTCTCCTGGGGAAGAGGGATGGGATTTGCTTGGGTAACCTGCAGGGGAGAGGGGGAATAAGGTCACAGAGCCATTGAGGGGTTGGGAGAATGGGAGCAGCCGCCCTCAAGGCCATTCTATCTCTTTGAGCTTGTCACTAACAGACTAAAACATAGGTGAGGTGTGATGTTCAGACATCCCTGTAGGCCCTGGCTGCCTGGGAGCTTTGCAGCCAGCCCAGCAGGGCAGGGCAGTGTCACCTGAGCCCTTCCTACAGGAGACAGAGCTGAGTGGGCCCAGCCTGGGGCTGCCATGAGGTGAGCTTCTCTTGGAATGCCACGTTGTTCCCATTAAGTCTGCAGGAGGAAGGACTGAAAGGTTTGGTCTTTTCTACCTCAGGTTTCTTCACCTCTGCACTAACAAATCCCTCAAATTTGGAAGCTTGACAGTATCACACCTCACCCTCCATTTTTCAAGCTTGGATCAAAAATAAGAAATATGCAGGGAAAACAGAGGGAAAGACTGGTCTAGAAGATACCCAGGGGCTTCACACACTTTCACAGAGCTTCCAGGCTGCTGT
This sequence comes from Chloropsis cyanopogon, assembly GCA_013400585.1. Classification (NCBI taxonomy): domain Eukaryota; kingdom Metazoa; phylum Chordata; class Aves; order Passeriformes; family Irenidae; genus Chloropsis; species Chloropsis cyanopogon. The sequence goes on along the minus strand of WEZZ01023373.1, from coordinate 82,883 downwards.
GGAGGCTGTCTGGTCCAGAGGTTTCAGCATCCCTGGGTTGTTGATGTGGTTGGTGGCAAATGACTGCAGAAAGGGGGAGTTACCCTCCTGGACTCATCAGAGGAGGCTCTGGTCCTACCATTGCAGAGTGTGCTTGGTGCAGGGTTATTCCTGTGTGTAAAATACCAGCTGGCCACTTCTTGTAGGTCAAGGATGTCACTGGCTGAGCATAAATTGAAGATTTTGGTGCTTCTTCCTCTCCTTAACTCACTCTGTGTATCAGTGNTACCAGCTGGTCACTTCTTGTAGGTCAAGGATGTCGCTGGCTGAGCATAAATTGAAGATTTTGGTGCTTCTTCCTCTCTTTAACTCACTCTGTGTATCAGTGAGGAGCAAGGCTATTGGGATTTATAGCTGTGTTTGCAGAGGGATGTTCATCACCTCTGCTGGGCATAAAGCTCTGTTTTGCTGCTGGTTAGGAGGGGAAAATCTGGGCAAAGGTGATGGCAATCAGTGAAGCTAAGTATCAAAGGGAGGATCTTGTCCTCTTGGTGAAGAATTCTCCCTATGCATTGGAAAGATTCTCAGCCTGTCATCCTTACTACTTCTTATAAAAATTAGTGGGTTTTGATCAAAAGCATTTCACATGTGTCAACCTAAGGGATTTCTTTAATTTACCAATCCAAGAAAAGAGGTAAGCCCCACCAAGGTGTGAGACTGAGGACTCTGGCCAAGACAGCAAAAGATTTGCTGTTTAAAGAGCCAAGTTAAACAAGACACAATTAGGAACAACGTGCCCCCCACAGCTCCCAGAGGCCGGGTTATGGATCCTGAGGGGGCCAAAATTGGGCCTTGCTGTGTCTTGTTTGCCTTGGCCACCTAACACTGCAGAGCCATGTGCCTGTTGCTTGGCATCCAAGGCACAAATCACACCTGCAGTGGGCTCAGGCACAGAGGCTTTTTTCCTTTCTCCTTCTCTTGTCTAGGCATGTTTGTTCTGAAAAGATCCTGATGCCAGGGTGCTGGCTGTCCTGAGGAAGAGGGTTCACCCACTTCTGTGCTGACACAGCTCCCATGTCCCACCAGCAGCTCTTTCCCTCAGGATTTGCCTGTAGTCTTGGGGCTGGCAGTTGTCTTTCTCATTAGAAACTGAGAGATTTCTGGCACACAAGAGGCATTTCAGGAACTCTTTTAGGTGCCTTCCATGGTCAATACTGCAGATGGAGCAGTACATTACCACCAGACTGTCTGCTGCTCTGATGTGGAAACACAGATCAAACCTGTTGGGAACTACAGATCACACTCTCACCTGAGCTCAGGGAAATTTTGGGTCCATTACAGCCTTGGGTAGGGAGTTTTAGGTCAGGCTGTTACTCCTGTGTTTAACCTCTGGAAGCTTTCAGTCCTGATCAGGATAATGGATGTGATAATGGATCAGGATAATGTGTGGGCTCCTGTAAATACTGGATTTCCAAAGCTTGTCTGGACACTTCAGACTCAGACTTCTTTTTTGTGGGTGGGGCATTACTCCTTAGGGGGTTAAAAAAATTTAATAAAAGAAATTTAAAGGGTGGGTTTGTAGTTATGGAGGCAAGGACTTGAACAGACTCTCCTGCTGCTTTTCTTGTCTTAGTCCAAAGTGGAGCTTGCTTGCAGGCTTTGATCATAGATGAGCCTCATGGTATCCTCAGTTTTTCACTGTGGACCATGAGTTTTCTCTGCTCTTTCTCCAGACCCTCACTGAGATATTCCCATCCCCTTAGTGCTCTCCAGTGTGTGTCTGTGCCTCTGCTGGCATCACTCTTCTGTTGTAACACCTCTGTGTGGCTAAAACATACTCTCCAGGCTCCTTTCCACAGGAGAAGTGGAAATCCTGCATCACCCAGGGGCTTTGAGTAAGATATTTTTGCGAGGAACACGGAAACTGTTGAGCTGTTGTGTGTGAGAAAATTCCACTAAGCCGGCAACCATTCTCCTTTTTTTTTTTATGATTAATTCTCCTTTTTTTTTTTATGATTAATTCTCCTTTTTTTTTTTATGATTAATTCTCCTTTTTTTTTTTATGATTAATTCTCCTTTTTTTTTTTATGATTAATTCTCCTTTTTTTTTTTATGATTAATATAGCAAGCTTTTAATTTTTTTTGTTAAAAACCTCCTCTCTCATTATCAATGAACATGTTTTTGCTGCTTTTGTTTCCCCACTGCAAACATGGGAAAAACACTCCCTCTAACTGAAACCTGCTTTATCTGTAGCGAAAATATTTTGCTAGGCTTCTTTTTTTTTTTTTTTATTTTTTTCCCCACACCCCATTCTAGTACCATTAACCACAATGAACAAAACCCTGTTGTTGTGTGAGGGCTTCCTGTGGAATGACCTTGCTGCAGTCTGGATGTGTTACCACGAAGCAGCACAAAGATTTGATCTTACAACAGCTGAATGTTCTCTCAGGGTGAGAGCTCGTGGCAGGTGATACTTCCCCCACAACAATACCATCTGCAATTATTTCCCTACATCCAGTGTCACTGAAGGTCTGTCCCAGTGAAAGGCTCTGAAGGGTTTGTTTTCACTTTTGACACTCAAACTTTCACTTGGAGGTGAAAGTTCGCTTGAACGGCGCCTTGGTGAAATCCCATAATATCCAATTCTGCTGCAGGTTCTGAGAGTGTTTCATAATGTTTTTGAAGCAGATGTCAAGCTGATCTAAGAGGAGGAATGAGGGCATCTTTAATGTGTCACCACACTTTATCTCAGAACAAATAAACCTTCTAATTCTGCATGGGGAGCTCATGGCGAGGAAGGCGACTCAAGCCCTTGTTTGAGCAGGGCAGTGACATCAGTCTGCCAGGGAAATCAAAACAGCTGAAAGCCAGTCCTGGAGGTGTTACCTGGGCACAAATCCAAGTGATCCTCACTAAATGTTTTGCCTGGTTACCAGTGATAGATCTGCCTCAGGGCTGGGCCTCTGTGTGTTGTGGAGGATGGAGCTCTGCAGGATGAGCGTTTTTAAATAAAAACCACGTGTTGGGTTTGTTTGTGCCTGTTTGTTGGACTGTTTCTGAGGTGGTTTGGGGGAGCAGCAGGTATCTGTGCTGTGTCAGCCTCTCTGCTCTGCTCTGGGCACTTGTGGTGATGTACCTGTGGAGTTACAGCACCCACTTGCATTTTTGCAACACTGAGGCTTTAATTCCCTGCCGTTGTTGCTGTGTCTGATTGCAGCAGTGCTCTCTGCCTTCATCTCTGGCTGTTCCTTTTGTTCCATCCCCTAAGGAAGCAAGGTTTATGGTGTTGTGTTTGCAAGGCTGCTGCTTTCTGTTGGCAGCCCTCTCAAATGGCCTGAGGACCGATGGGAGCGGGGTTTGATGGTGGGAGAGCTCCCAGAGCTGTTGGGTTTATGGCTCCTTGCTGCAAGCAGGTGATGGGGGAGTGCAAAGATGTGGCTGCAAGGAGGAAATGAGGAGGACTCCGTGTGTGTGTGTGTGTTTCCAGGCTTTAATAAGCACCAAACCCCAGGTTTTGCTGCTCCTGCTCTCAAATCCTGTGTGTGTGTGAAGCGAAGCTCAGGGGTGCTGAGGCAGCTCTCCAGGCAGCCCAGCAGCAAGATGTGCACTCCTTTGGGCATCTCTGCTCTCTGCTCTTCCTGCTGGGCATCCCCAAGGTCCCACCACGAGTGCTGCTGACCCTGCCTCCCCCTGCCCCCTCTGGTGCTGGGGGCAGCCTCAGCCCTGCTCAGCCTGGCTGCCTCAGACCCCTCCACTTTCTGCCATCCTCAGCCTGGGGACATTTCCCCAGCCATGCTGTTTCGCCTGTGAGATAGAGCAGCATCCCTTGTTCTGCCTGTTTAAACCCAATCCCTTTCTTTGCTGAAATACAGTTGTTTAATCCGTGATTTGAATGATAAAAATGCTGCCTGGAATAAGGCAAATATTTCATGGTTTGGGTGCGAAGCTGCAGCAGTCAGGGTTGCTCAAAGCCCTGGGAGAGGAGAAGTGGGAGCTTTTCACTCCTGAATGTCAGATTAAAGCAATTTATCCTAATCTGATTAGTGTCTAATTCAGTGCCAGCCTGCTGATGGCAGCCTGGCTTAGGGGGCTCAGGAGCTGGTGTTTACCTCGACTGCAGGGTGCTCATTCCTTCAAGGGGGCTGGCTCTGAGAAGCTGATGGCTACTTTGTGTCCATGCAGAACGATTATTATTATTAAAACAATAATTATTATTAATAATAACATCAATATTAACAATATTATTAATAATAATTACCAATAATATTATTATTATACATTCTCAAACACTTGTTTGGGATCTGGGGCTCCTGGCTCTGCTTTGGCTGCAGAAAGGAAACTCAGGGGGTTGTTTTCCTTCAGAGGACCTGTGAGGGGTTAAGGCTGGGTGAGTGACTTGTTTCATTTGGATGTCCCCCCTTTGGAGACATTATATGTGGATAAGTTAGTTGCCCTCTGTTTAACCCTTTTTTTGAGACCTGCCTTTCTTTTTGAAGTGTCCTTGGGGATTTTTCCAGGTTGTTGCCTGTAGGAGGACCCTGGGCTGACCAAGATGGGGCTGTGGCATTTCCCCCTTACCTCCCTCTCTGGCCAGCTGGTTCCTGGCCCCACCAGCACCACTTTCTGTGGCTCCAGTTGGATTTGGAACTGCTTTTACCCATGATGGGCACTGGGTTGGTCCAGCTCAGCCATCTGCATGTGCTGTGTGACACCAAGTGACAATGTGACACCAAGTGACAGTGTGCTGAAAACTTGGCTGATCCCTGCCTGTGGCATGGCTGGTTCAGACAACTGCTCTTTGGTTCCCCGGTTATTTCACTGCTGGCTGGTAAAACTGAATAAGCCATGAAGAGAGATGCCAGGGTGTTCCAGGGCACAAAATGGGACTTCAGCTTGTGCAAACAAAGCTCTGTTCCTCTTAGAATTGCTGTAAAAGGAAGATTTACTGAAATGTATGATATATGGACCAGATTAATTCTTCCTTGTATTGCTGGATACCTGGAATTCCTTCTTAGAAGCTAATGGGAAAATGCAGAAATAAATCACAAATCAGGTCCACAGTTCTGATGTATGATAAATAGTATATTACCTGCTTGATCCTCCAGGTATATTGGTACTAACAGATTTCTGGGGTTTTTTTCTTCTCCATAAGTATTTTATTTAAAATCCAAACCAGTGAAAGATCTGTAATGTATCCCCAGTTTTCCATTTTTCTTAACCAAGTAGCAAATGTTCATTGATTTTTCGAGATGACACCAGATAAGGGAAACAGAAGCAGAAAGAATGTGCCGGGAAGTTTAACACAGTTAATTTGGTGACCTTTAGATGTCAGTATAATCCAAGAATAGCACAAAACTCAGGGCAGGTTTGGAGCCTTCCTGCTTGGTGAATTTGGCAGTCTCTTTCCTTGAACTGATTTGCTGGAGTCTGGCTCCTGGAAACCCTGTTGTTTCTAATTGATGTGTGTGTTTGATGTGCAGCTCACATGGAGGAGGGAGGTGGGTGTAGCCTTCAGCTGTGTGCCAGGAGATGCTGATGCTCCTTGATGAGCATTTCTCTGATCTTTGCTGAGGATTTTGGCTCTGCTGCCTTCTGGAGCAGCAAAGCTTCTGCTGGGCCATGCCAAGGGGAGGGCAAGGGCAATGGGAGCAACTTCACTGGCACCATGCTCCGTGCCAGACACTGGTGCTAACACAGATCTAGCAAAATAAACTTCTACTATAATTGTAATAAATCCAGCAATCTTCCCTATCTGTAAATCCATTCCTCCATCAGATGATTTATAATCCCTTGGACATTAGAAGTGGTATTCTAGTCCTTAGGGACCTTTGTTTTTGTCAGAGAGGGTTTTGTGTAGCAATGCTGACATGACAGGTGTGTTACTCTGCTATTAAATATTTACTTGGAAATGCTGAACTGTGTAAGCAAAATGTACCTGTAAATATTTCTGTAATTGCTCATCAGGGTTAGGTTTCCTATGTTGTTTTGCTCACTGTGTCTTCATGGGTTTGAACTTCTAGTCCAGGTAGGTAGTGCTCTTCTCAAGTCCTGCATGGCAACTACTTCTGGGTTATTCATGATCCATATGCCCTCTGCCTCTGAATCTTCTCTGTTTTCTTTTACTTGCCTCTGTATCTTAAAAGCGTGTTTCTATCATGCAGAATTTGCAAAAGCCCATGCAATGAGCTGGAGGATGTTTCTACAATCTACCCTTTCCACTTAGTGCCTGTCCTGTTGTTTTGAAATACTTTTTTAATTGCAGTTTTCCAAGGCAGCATTTGAAGGGATTGACAGGACCCCATTAAGGCAAATTTGCCCCTTGAATTACTTTCTATTAAAAATCCAGCACCCTCAACTTCCACAAAACCAAAGATCAACAGAATGTTTCTATTAAAAGGAAATCCAAATGGAAACAGCTTTTAAATCTATCAAATATTCATTTCTTTTCTTTATTTGCCTGTCAGACTTTGTATGTGTATGAAGGCCAGGCAGTGAATTGACTTGAAACATATTATTACCTAAAATGATATTGACATCAGAAATGCAAAAGCACCAGTGAAAAAAGGTGGCTAGAGCTCGAAAATTCTGTTCTGGGCTCGAGTCCAGATTTTGAGAACATGCTGCCTCCATTTGGGTCAGGGGACTGGGACACAGGGCGTGCGTGTGAGCCTGGACTGGGCCATAAACACTGAGGAGATTTTGCTGTTTTATAACCTCAAGCTGGGCTGGCCAGGGTCTGGCTCCTGAGCAGCATCTGGCCTGCCAGGACAATTCCTCTGGCCTGGAGCCCATTCCCAGCTCCTGCTTCCCTGAGGTGAGGAGTGGGCTCTGTCAGTGGTGTTGGCTGCCCTCAGCCATTTCTTACCTACCCTTCCTATGGGCATCATCCCTTTTGCCAGCCACCAAGTTAGACCATGGAATCACAGAACAGTCTGGGAGGGACTTCAGGGTGTGCAGTCCAAGCCCCTGCCATGGGCAGGGACACCTTCCACCAGCCCAGGTAGCTCCAAGCCCCATCCAGTCTGGCCTTGGATGTTTCCAGGGTCTCTTCACTTCTCTGGGCAACCTCTTTCCTAGCAGTGTTTCACCACCCTAGGCATAAAAATTTCATTCTTATGTCTAGTCTAAACCAGCTCTTTTTTAGTTTAAAACCATCAGCCCTCATCTCATCTCCACATGTTCTGATAAAAAGTCTGTTCCCATCTTTCCTACAAGCTTCATTTGTGAATGGAAAGGCTGTAATAAAGGTCTTCACTTCTCCAGGCTGAACAAACTCAACTCTGCAGCCCCCAGAGCATCTTCATGGCCTCCTCTGGACCCACTCCCACAGGTTCCTGTCTTTCCTGTGCTGAGGAGCCCAAAGCTGGACACAGCATCCAGGTGCAGTCTGAGCAGAGCAGAGGAGCAGGAATTGCCTTCCTCAACCTACTGGCTTTGTTGTGTCAAATGGAAGAGTTGATAGGGCTGGTGGGAAGGAGAGCTGCTCCATCTGAGAGGTAAAGGAGGCAAGGAAAGAAGGGAAAGGAGGCAAGGAAAGAAGGGAAAGGAAACCCAGGAGGTTTTCAGCCAACAGGGAGGCACAGGGTGACTGCTGTGGGTGGGAGACCAAGTGAGGGATTGGCCACCAGTGGTTTGAAGCATCAAGGCAAAGATAAATCAAAAGTTCAGCTCAAGAAGGGTGATTCAGCAATGCCACAGGGGCTGGGAGGCTGTGAGCCTTACTTTTGTTGTGTGGGCATCCAGAGCAAGCATTCCAGATGTGAATCCCCTGGATTGTAGGGCAGCAGGAGCCATGGTGCTGTCAGAGCTGGAGGCTGCAATGTGCAGTGCTGAATGGGTGGGGAATGGCAGCTTAAACCAAACCACCCCTCCCAGCTCTAAAACTGAGGCAGTGGCAGGTTTAGGGCTCAGAGGTTTCAACAGACCTCAGAGGGAGCCTTGCCCAGTGTGAAGGGATCCACCAAGAGTTTATAGAGCCAACAAAGATCTTTGTGTTGAGCCTGTGCTTTGCATCTCTTGGTTCTCCCACCAGAAGAGTGGGACACCAGTTATTCCTTATCTCCCAGGGCTATTGATGGCTTTGATGTATGAAAGATTATGAGGTGACCAGAAATTTTAACAGTGTAAAATACCTAAGCCACAGGGATCAATGACCTCTTGAATTTCCCTTTTTTTTTCTGAGGTTCTCTGAAATGTGTTGATTAATTCTTTGAACACAGTGGATGCACTGTCTGCCAGGCAGAGTGGATGCTCTCATTTATAACTATAATATCCTTTACTCAAATTCCTGAGAACACGTTCCAGAAACAGATGTAATTTGCCAGGTGAGCATCTATAAAGATGGGATGGGTGAGAGAATACAGATGGAAGAACAACACTCCTGTCTCCCTGAAGAGTCTTTGAGGAAACCTTGCAAGTGTGAAAAAAGTTTCTTCTTCCCATTATTTCATCTCTAATTCCAATTTTCAAGCCAAAATGATGAGTGACACGGTACACTGTCATCAGAATATATTGTTATGATCTTGTACTACTTCTAATTGGTCCAGAAGCAGGAAATTCCACAAATCTCCCAAGCAAGCCCTCTCCTCTGGGATTCTTAGTCTCTGTTGGCATCCCTGTCAGGTTTGGATCAGTTTTCATTTAAAAAATGATTATACTTCTCATTGTTGCTCTACCAAAGAGTCTTCCTGCTGTAAAGCAGTGCACATCTGTCCTGCTAACCATCCCAGTGGGGATCTGTGCAGTGAGGCGGGATGAAGTCATCCAGCTTGGGCTGTGGGACGGGGTGGATTGCAGAGCTGGGATCTGTCCTGTGCCTGGCTGTGAGCTGCTTTTTGTGCCTCTGTTCCATCTCTGGGTGTTGTCAGGGACATCTCAGCTTGTGACAAAAACAGGCAGGTCCCACATGGAAGGTGGCTGTGCAAAATGCTGCTGTTTGGAGAGAGGCAAGTAACAGCTCACTGGATTTGATTCAGATTTGTGAATAGTTTTGGGGTTGGGTTCTTTGGTGCCCACCACAGGAAATAGTTCCCACAGCAGCGAGTACTCAGACTGAATGTCTTTCCTTGGCATTCCTTGGTGCTTGATAAGGATTTGGCTCGTGCTGCAAGCTGTCTCATGAGGTCTTGCAGCACGTATCTTCATGCCTGTTGTGCTTTTGGGAGCTCTGCACTGTGGCTGGGCTGGGTGAGGAAGGTCACTGGGCTCAGGAGTCCCTGCTCTGGTGGCAGAGACAGGCCCATGGTCTCGCAGCAAGAGAGAGATAAATAAAAATAAATATAATCATCCATATTAATAAATAGACTTTAGCACTGAGGGTGAAAGCAGAAGAGCAAGGAAGCTCCTGAAGCAGTTCCACTTCCTGCACTGGCTTCCTCCTTTGAGTGGCTGTGTATGTTATTCACTGCTCTTTGAAGGTGTTTTTTGAGTGTTAACAGGTACTGCAAGTAAGAGTGATCACAGTATTGACATTTGTGCACACTTTTTGTCTGTGATCCCTGACTGCATCCATTTAAAGCATGAGTGCTGTCTGTCATAGTTTTCCAAGGGTCTCTTTGCAGGAGCAGCAGAAGATTCAGAGCAAATGAATAACACAGCAGTAAGTTCCCCTGATCCCAGCAGTGATGGTACAGGGCTTTTTTTGCTATTCACTGACCTCCTTCCCCCTTATCAAAAGGTTTTCCCAGTCTAAACATCACTGCCAGATGTGTTCACTTTTCTATTTAAGGAGAACAGATTGAGTTAAACCACATGTGTATCAAAGCAGAGGCTGGAGGTTTAAAGGCTATCACAGACAACTGATGGCAAGATATCACATCCAGAATTCTCTCCAGATGGGACAAATTTCATGTAGCTTCTGGATTGATCAATACATTAGTCTCAACAGGAAAGTTTTATAGCCTCATCACCATATATCTGAGCCTGGCAGTTTCAAGAGGAGCTTAAGTGAGTTAAGCCCTCTAACCACTGCAATACAAGCTCCTACCTCTCTAAATACCCCACCTGTCCACAAGTTTTGAGCTTTTGTTGGCTTTCCTCTGATGCTGTGAACTGAATAGTCACTGCTGGATTAAATGCAGTGCCCCTGTCCAGCTCAAGGGCCAAGGCAGGCGTTGTGAGTTTTCAGAGATCCCTGAAAATTATTTTAAGATTAACCTGGGTTTGCCATCATGTGGTGTGGGCTCCCCAGAGTGGCAGAGGAGGGAGGACCCATGCAGAGGAGTGTAGAGGCTGTAAGAACAGGAATTTCCATTCCATATTCCTGCATTGGGATGAACCCCTCGTTACAGTGATAGTGCAATAACTCTGGGAATTTTTTATTTTTGTAGAGGTGCAGCCAGGGCATTGAGGAAGACCTGTCTGTAAGATGTTGAGTGTGCTGGAAATGAAGCAGTAATGAACAAATCCATTCAGCTGGCCAAAAAAGAGAGGTTTCAGTGTCTTTGGGTAGTCATTAAAAGTGAATGTCATCGCTTGCAGTGTCATTAGCCTGCATGATGAAAATGAGATTTTTTTTTTTCTTTCCTCGCAGGCTTCTGGGAATGATTATTCAGTGGGGAAAAATATATAATTCCTTGATAATCTAGAGCTGTTGGAGCTTTCAGTGAAATCTCTGAAGTATTGGCACGATGATGAATGGCCTCTTCTGGAATACAGAAATGCATAAGACACAAAATAAATCCTTCATGCATTGCAAGGCTTTGCTGTAGCGCTGCTTATCTCGAGGGTATTATGCAAATTTGGTGCCTATTTAAATCTTGATACTCTCATCTGCAGCAGGTGTATTAGCAACTTACTTTTCTGTGGGCCAGCTTTCTTCCAGCTCTGCTGTAGGACTAGGAGTGACATTTTAATGTCAAGCTTCCAGCTGGGAATGCTTCTAGGTGGATGGGAATACAGCTTGCACTGCCTGGCAGGTGTGCATCCCTTTCCACCTAGAAGCATTCCCTGCCTGAAAGCTGCTCAAGATGAGCCTTTGCCAGGACAGAAAATGCAGTAGAAGGGATCCACTCTGCATGGAAATCCTGGCAGTGGGATTGTTACCAGGTGAGAAATTGTCTCTACCTGGTGAAGCTTATTCTTTAAAAACCCCTGGCCTGGGCAGCTGCACAGTGCCCATTGTGGAAGAAGGAGAACTGGAAATTCCCCAGCCCCAGTACCCTGCCAGCTGCAACTCTGGGGTCTGTCACCACCAGGGACCACCAGAGAGACCCCCAGGACAGAAGAACCCACACATAAAGAGGAGGGAAAATATGTTAATGGTTTTGGGGAAATGATTATCATATGCATATTTATTCTGGGCCAATCAATGATATGTATGTAAAATACAGTCTATAAATATCAACTTTACTCAGCACATACAACTTTTGGAGGAGATATCCCCTCGTGCATCTGGCCAGATAAAGAATGCTTCTTAATGATGTTAAGGAGCTTTTTTATTTTAACCAATTTTTGGAAACAGGATGAGCCCAAAGGATGATGTGGGGGCTCCAGCAGGGAAGAACAAACAACTGGGTTGGTTAAATATACTGTAAGGGTTTAACATCTTGGATGATAACCTGTTCTTGATGATAATCTAAGCTGCATTTCTGGGATGTTATCATGGTAATGCTGGAGTCCAATCATCTTGGTATTTTCTACAGGGTACCCTGGGCTCTTTAGACATTTTTGGTTGTCTTTAGGTGAATTCCTCATTGTTGTAAGGCAAAGTATGTCTGCATCTCTTTCAGTAATTACATCAGTTGCCATACCTAGGGCTGATCCTCCTAATTACCTCTGGCCATTCAAGTAGCTGTAAGAATCCTTTCCTACTTGTATGCCTTGTTTTGGAGCTCTTTCCTTTTGTCCTCTGAAAGGACAGGGTCCTCCTGCATGAACAGGGAAGGGATTGTTCCCTCCTTTCTGCCTGTAGGATGTTTATTATCCCCTAAGGCCGTAGAAATGATGTTGTGTGACCTGTGTGGGCAGCCTCACACTTGGGTAGTGAAGAGCAACCACAGAGGTGTGAATGATCCATTGGATGAAAATAATTCATTCCAGCTCTGGGGTGAGCAGCTTTGAGGGGCTGGTTCACAAAAACTCATGGATTAGTTCACAGATGATGAAGATTCAAGCCCCAATGGCTGCTGCTTGCAGTTAATTGCTTGATCTTGGGGATAAAGTGAAAAATGGTGCTGGAGTTGGTTTTGTGCTAGTTCCACTGATGCTCAGAAGGAAAAAAACTCATTTTGTCCAGGCCTTTTCTTACAATATGATCTGTTGGACAGGGCTGACTGAGAACTGTGTGTTAAAATTGCTTCTTGGTAGGAGATTGGTTGTGTTGAAGCAAATTTTTGCTGAGACATTAGCTTTGCTATTGCAAAATATTTGGATTTGTGTGTGTATGTGTGTGTATGTAAAGGGTCAACATATTTTTGGTAAAAATTCCTATTTGACAGGAAAGGTTGGACTTTTCCAAACCCATTTCACTTCCATCAAAGTTTTCCCATGAATCCACTCTCCCCATGCTTTATTGAAAACTTTCCACTCGACTAAATGTAAAAATGATGCTTGTCCTGGCTCACACCCATCCTGTTTTGGGGTGGGTATCCCCTGGCCCTCATCTGGAGCAGCAATTTCCTCTGCAGATGCAATGATGACCTTCGGGGTGCAGTGAGGATCCTCCTGAGGGCGAATTCCCAGCTGTTGTTTTGAAGCTCTGGGAGAACCCAGCCCCTCTTTTCTGCCTTTTTCCTTGGAAGAAATGAATCCAGGCAGCAAGCACTGAGCTCAGGGGTGTTCAGTGGCTGCTGTGCTTCAATGGCTACAACACATCCTTCCCCACCCAGCAATTTAAGCCTTGAGGACATCACGATGTCTTTTCCTTTTGGAAATGTCACCAGCGGTGTCACCAGCACATGCTGACTGTGGGTCTGGTGGCTGGGTCTGTGTCAGGCTGTCCCTCGTGTCTGGGACAAAACATGCTGCTGTGGGATTTAGCCTGGCCTCAGTCTGGCCCTTGAGGCTCTGTCCTGGCTGCTGATGCCTCAAACCAAGTGTTCAAATGGCCACGTAAGATTTCTGCCCTGGGAATCAGCAGAGAGCTTTTAAAGCCAGGGAAACGAGCCCTGGGTTGCCAAGATGACCCAAGGTAACCTGCAGCCCAGGAATTCAGCTCTCCCAGACCCAAGGCCTGGTTTGGAGGAGCACAGCTGTGTGACCTTGGCTCCGCTTTGCTGAGAAAATTGTTTCTGAGCTGTGAGAAAGTCCATCGGCTAAAGGCATGAAAGGTAGGGAAAGGGAAAACAGAGAGGCATTGTTGAGATAATGACTTAAGGATTCAAGAGGGAAACTGTTGACATGGAAAGTTATAAAAAAGGGAAAGTTATAAAACTGTAAGGAAAAATGTAGACTAAGACAACAACTATGAAGGCTGGGAATCAGCCTGTGTGCAGAAGGGGAACACATTTCCACCTTGGCCAGCAGAAACTCACAGTGTGTGTTAATGCTAATCCTGCTAGGATGTAACTCCTAGAAAACTACGGGGGATAATGACCAATAAATAGTTATTCTGAACCCATAAATGGTGTGTATCCCACCTGCAGAGCTCACAGGGGAAAGTGTTAGAGCAGAAGCGACTCAGGGAGAGTCACACCAGCCATGTATCAGTGTTGTACACATTGGAATTTACCAAAGAGTCCTCTGGATGTGAAGGATCTCCTCAGGTCATGGCAAGAGAGTTAATGAGAGGATTTCAGGTATTTTCCACAATGTCTTGTCCTTGTTTTCAGCTCATCATTTTTGGTTTCTGAGGCTTCAATGGTTCCTTTTGTGGGTGACTAGCAGGAACGTCTTGGCGCAGAAAATACTCCTGGAATTTGCAGTCCTTCTTAAATTAAGACAATGGATCAGGATGGGAATAATTTACAGCTAAAAGCTTCATATAGCACTTTCAGTAAAGTTTTATTTTGGGAGAGGGCATGTCTCAAAAATAGAAGGTGATAGTAAGGCATGGTTAGAGTAGTGTCCGGGATGTGTCATTGATCAGGCAGGTAACAGCAGATTACCTATTAACTAATAACAAATAGTCCTTTTACCCCATTAACTGATGCTCAGTTCCACAGCATAGCTCTGCTTAGGCTATCAACCATCTCCTGATCGTCCTTTTTTTTGTCAGAGAATCATAGAAGAGGCTGAATTGGATGGGACCCATCAGGATCATCCAGTCCAACCCCTGGCCCTGCACAGGACACCCCAACAATCCCACCCAGTGTCTGAGAGCATTGTCTGTATGCTCCCAGTGCTCTGGCAGCCTTGGGGCTGTCACCACTGTTCCAGTGCTCAGAATCATCTGGGTGAAAATCTTTTCCTTACTATTCAATTTAAACCTCCCCTAAATCAGCTTCAGGCCATCCTGTTTGAGAGCCTGCCCTTTCATTGCCCCTCGTGAGGACATTGAAGATGACAATGAGGTTCCCCCTCAATCCCCTCTTCTTTAGGCTGAACAAACTTTGATGACTTAAAGAACATATGGGTGGAGGAAAAGTGGAAATCCTAGACACGGCAATATTAGGTAGCTGAGAGGTTTTTAGCCTGCAGTCTGGGGATATTTTTTTTTCCCCTGCTTAAATCAGAACCTATACACTGCAGACCCTCAGACCTGCAGTGATCCCAGCTGTTACCAGCAAGAGAGCTGCAGGAATGAAGGTCCTGCCAGGCCAGATCCATCGCCTTGGGCTGTGAGCGCAGCTGAGTCAACAAATGAAAACAGAAGGAAAATTGACTATGAAGATCTTTAGGAAAAAAAAAACCAACCAACCAACCCCTAAAATTATGCAGGCAGCAAGGTGCACTCCAGCCTGTGTGTCTATTATTTTTCTGCTGGGGCCTTCTGAGCCAATGTGTGAAATCCTGCATCCCCTGAGCCTGGAGCAGATGATGGGAGAGGGTGAACGAGGCCATGTGGTTACCATTGCTCCACTTCATCAAAACCCATCAAAACTTCCAAGGGGAAGTGAGCTCAGCAAGCTGGGAAAGTGTCACACCAGGGGCTGGAGGGATGGCTGGAGGGCAATAGCAGGGACTTTACACAGACCAGCTGGCACAGGGGTGTGCTCGGTTACATCACCCTGCAAGATGGACCCGCGAGGTCTGGGTGTGCTCCAGACAACCTCCTCGCCCCAAAATCTCCTCATAAAGACTTTGCTGCCATTCCTCCTGCTCTGCCTTTCCCCATGAATCACTCCCCTGTAATCTTATGTGGGTTTTATTAATGTGAACCAAGTGCTCGTGTAGGGAGGGGAAAGGATTTGTCCCTGTACCCTTCCTTCAGAGGGGGAGGTGTGGAGGCTGATTCAAGCACAAGGGAAGTCAAAAGGAGATTTCTTGGTTCATGTCCATGTGTTTGAATTCCAAAGTGCTTGAGGAGCATAGGAACAACACCTACCGTAATCTGACCAGACCAAAATACAGCTCTGTTCAGTTTGGGCAGCAGCAAATTGGCATTGACTTCAGGAAAGTCATGATTTATATGAGGTATTCAACCACATTTTTTTTGGAAGGGACAGATACGCTGGGTTATAATTGGCAACAGCTGGACTTTTTCTCTACAAGTAATGCTATCCATTTTCTGAAGATAGAGAGGTGCTAGAAACTGGTCTGCAGAGTATATTTGGAGTTTTTGTCCCTTGGTCATGGAATGCTCTTTCTGGTCTTGCCTGTCACTAGACTTCTCGCTATAATCAAGTCTTTTTTGAAAACCTCATGCCACATGATCATGTTGGACTAGTCAGACCTGTACAGTTTTGTGTCCTGTCTCTGGGACAGGCTTGTGCCTCAAGCTTACTGAGAAAAAAGTCTAGGTGGGTTTGATATCTGCTCTAGTATTCTTATGTGACATTTTTTTATGTTAATAAGCAATATAAAGAAATGTATGGATTCTTCTGGGTCTGTAGCCCGAAGAACTTCTAGTGTTAGTTAATTTTGCAGCTTCATTGCATGATTTTTTTATTTCTGTTTTGCACCTTCTAGCATGCTGGAATATTGCCTGTAAGAAATGCAGAGATTGATATATTGCTTTTCCTTTTGACTGAAGGCATTCTTCATTGGATGACTTCTTCAGCATCTAATTTTCACCCTTGTCCTTCCTCTCTGTGTCCTTAATTCATTCTGGGTTCTATTTGTGGCCCCTCAGTTGATGCCAAATTGGGCCTTGGTGACCGACAAGAGAGGATGCTGAGGAAGAAAATCTGATGCTTTTCTCTGGATTAGGCTGCTCCTCACACTTGCTTGGTGACAGAAATCAGTCAGATCTGTGAAGCCAACCTTTAAGACAGAGTATTTTAGAGAAAACATAGGCAGCACAGTGAAATAACCTCTCAAAGGCCTTGTGTGATTAACACCCCTTGCCTCTGGCACTCTGCAGTTAAGATATTACACTTATTGAACTTGTATCTCCAGTTGATATTTGAAGCAAAATTTACCATGAGACTTCATCTCCTAGGGATTTTTAAGAAAGATTAGAAAACAGGGATTTGTAGATGTTATTGAAGCCTAATGAAAAAACCCTTAGGCTTTAGTGATCTGCTGGAAGCTAAGAGGTCAGCTACATAGCCAGAATTTATTTACCCAAAAGGTCTGGGTGATTTCATAGATCATCAAAACACAACTCCAAAAGTCATGTTTTATTTCACAGCGGTGGTCTCTGCCATAAGGTAAGGTCAGGTTAGGAATCGAGTCCTGGGAGAGAGAGAGCAGCCCTGAAAGATCTGCAGATTCCAGATTTGCAGAAGGATGGATTGGCATGCCCTGAACCTTCCCTGTGAGGAGCAGAAAGAGCCACGTTGGTGTAGGAGGCTGCCCTGTTCTCTTCTCCCCACAGGAGCAGGGGAGACATCTCCTGCTGCTGCTGCCTCTGGGAGCAGAAATGCATTTCAGAGCCTTCTGCTCATGCAGGCTGCAGGTACCTGTCGGCATCCGGCCTTGTGGGAGGCCGGATCACCTACAAAAGTCCTTTTCTGCTCCTGCCCTTACCAAAGAACGAAGTTGAAATCCGTCTTCTCGTGTTCAGGATTGTTTATTATTTCTTATCATAAACATTTTCTCCCTAAGCCACAAAGGTCTGCTCAGCAGCTCAGATCCTGGTTGACTCCTGCCCATGGGCAGGTGTCCAGACTCTTCTAGTAAAAATGATGTACACTGTGTTTACAATAATTTCCCAATGCCTATCCCCAATGTGAAACCACCTGTGATCAACTTGTACCTATGAGAATGTGTCCCCGTCACCACAGAAGATGGAAGGACAGAAGGAGAAGGAAGGAGGACAGGGCACGCCCAGGTTCCTCCATCTTGCCTTCTGAACCCCCATTCTAAAACCCCAAAAATCTACTTTTTCACCCTGTGATCAGTTAACTATCATTCTACTTAAACTCTTGTGGCTTGCAAATCCTCAGATATTGATGGCAATTTTTCCCAAGGGCTAAAATCAAAGGCAGTGGGGTTTTTCCCGCCATCCCAAGGGTTCTGTGGACCCAGGACAGCCAGAGGGACGTCCTGGGCTCCCACAGGTACCTGGCCCTTCTGCCAGGACTGATGGGAAGGCTGCACAGGTATTTGCAGTGTTGGGAAGCTCCAGAGATGAGGTGTTTTTCTTTTCTAAAAACGAGCTCCAACCCTCATTGTTACGTCCATCTAACACTCTGCGGGTGACTCTGCAGTGTCTCTTTCAGCCCCATGCTATCCCTTGTTCTATTAACAGCACAAAAAAACCCCAAACATATGGACCAGACTTGTTGGAGATGTTGCTGGAGGCGTTTTCTTGGCTGTGGATAAAGGGGAATGCAATGATCAGAAGCACACTTACCACAAAAAGTTGACAGATGTGGGTAACAGCGTGCCCAAATCAGCATCAGCAGAGTGATGAGATGTGAACGATAGCAGAACTTGGCCCAGGGCTAAACTTACTGCAGGGCAGGAAGCTGGAGTGGGCAGAGAATGCATCAGAGAGGGATCTTTGGGCTCTCTGAAGCTCAGACTGGTGCCAGGAGAAGATCTTTGGGCTCTCTGAAGCTCAGACTGGTGCCAGGAGATCTTTGGGCTCACTGAAGCTCAGACTGGTGCCAGGAGAAGGATCTTTGGGCACACTGAAGCTCAGACTTCACTCAGAAGTGCCAGGTTTTGATACAGAGAGAATGTTCATCCAGTGAGTGACCAGAGGTGCTGCTGCTGTTCCAGCAGCTCGCTGTCCAGCCTCAGGGCTGACCTACCAATGCTCTCCTTTCCATTGTGGAGCTGCCTGTGCAAACCAGACACTTCTCTTACTCATTTCTGAGGGATAAAAAAGCCTGGAACAGGCATAGAAATCTTCCATCTATGTGGCTAAACCACAATGTACAGGAAAGAATGTCCTTCATAAACCTGGGAGATCACACCCACCTCTTTCCTCATTGTGTCAGTGCTGCCAAAAGCTCTCACACTCTAATTTAAACTCCAAAACTTGTAATCAACGGACACACAGTGGCAGAATATTCTTAATGTAGGGGTCTTGATCCTAAAAATACCATGGCAAAGACTTTTCAGGGCTCACTCTTGCTTCCTGCTAGACTGGCTGGGTCTCCTCTGAGCAGGTTGGTGGTGGCAGGGGTGAAGGTGGGCTTTAAAAAGGACTAATTGTTCCAATCTGCCCTGAGCAGAGGAAGTGGAAGGTGATGGCTAATTAATTTAGCACTCGGCGTGGCTGCTGTCCCGTGAAAATAACAACTGCAATGAATCCCTACGGGATTGTCTTTGGCCTGGAAATGAGAAGAGATTGATTGAGGTAAATGAGAAGGAAAATCACAGTAAGGAAAAAAAAATATTGAGAGAACAAGGGACAGAGCAGACATGGCTGTAGCTTTTTCCCATGCAGAGCCCTCTGGTGTTATTTTCTGCTGCCTTGCTCAGCAGTGGCCCATCAAAGCCAGTTCTGAGCTCTGTCCAGCTGTTCTTCACCTCCATGTGGTGTCCTGGGCAGAATGTGCTGCAACAGTGGACACAGTGGGGTTGATCTGTTATGCTGACCTTTGTCCTGAAGTTTAAAATTCAGAGAAATCTTCGGAGTATTTGGGAAATTCTGACCTGCTGCATAACTGGTTGCAAAACCCCAAACCAGGAAAGCAATAGTGTGAGGGTCGAACAGCACAGTCTCTTTTCCTGTTGTTCCAGGGAACAACACCTGGACACGGTGATGAAGCTGCAGGTGAAGCCCAGGGGTATAAAGGTATTCCCTGGTTTTTCCTTAGTGCTAATAATTTCCAATAATGCTTTTTAAAAAAATTGCTGCTGACCAATGGGTTGATGCTCCACAAATCCATCTCTCACAACCCAAGGCATTGCTCCTGTGTGGTTATGGCCAGCTTAGAGCCCATCATTTCACACAGGAAATTTAGATTGGTTTTTTTTTTCCCCAGGTGACTCCCTTTGCATTTACGCACACTGAATTTCATCTGCCATTTAATTACCTGGCAATCTATCATAAAATTGTTTTGGAGTCCATTATGATGCTCTCAAAATCAGTATTGTCAGCAAACTTTCCCACCTCACTGCTCACGCCCTTTTCTGGATCATTTATGGACATGCATTTTTAATGGCACAGATCTCTCCAGGGCTCCATGTCAGCTTTGCTCCTTGCAAGGTCTGATCCATCTGACCATCCCCAGCCTCCTGGCTTTTAAACAGAATTTATCCTTGCAAGAACTTTTCTCCTTGTCCTCTTGTGTTTGCTTAGCTTCCTAAATGGCTTAAGCCAACATTTCCTGAAATAGATTTTAAAAATCTGGTTTGGGCTGAAAATTGCATCTTGCCTAAAGACAGACAAACAAGCCATGTAAAGATAAAACAAAACAAAACATTCCCCCATTTTCATGCATCTAGTGACGTTTCCCCTTTCCTTCCTGTCTTTCAACACCTGAATATTCTTGAGATTAACTTTTCATCTGATTTTGCCTGGGAATCTCAAACTCTTCTGGGAGGAGAAAATTGTTTCCTGATTGTTTTTCTAGTGGTAAATAAATATGCTTAAATTGAGCTGTGCTTCCTCTCTCCCCTTCCTTGCTCATTTGATTAAGTGTCACTTATATTTAATATTTAATATGGTCACACTGGATAAAACTGATTTTTTTTTTTAATAACGGCATGTTCAAAATTGTGTTGGGATAATTATAACAGTGTAGGAACTTACACTGGTAAAATTTACTTTTCCTGTGAGGAAATAGATTTAAAGAAAGTTGAAAAACACCTCAAAACCCCCCATTTATTACTGTATTCACATCAGGAGATTTATCAGCTTGCAATTAAGTTAATGTGGTACCACTTCCTAATGGAGGACGAATGATTAAAGTCCCTGTTGGGCTTGCCTGTGTTTGGGAGGGTAACCTGTGCCACTGTAGAAATGGTCCCAGACCCCAGTTGCAGCTCCCAAGTCCTCTTTGTCCCCTAAAACCTCTGGACTTGAACACTGCATAGGGTGTGTGCCTATTTTCTTCAAAATTCTCCAAAAAGCATCCTCTGGAGCTCTGCTGAAGTGTCAATGCCAAGTTTTGGTGAGAGGGGAACATTTTATTGCTGTTATAAACCTTGAAAATATGTTTTTTATGAAGCAAATGCCAGCGTAGCCTTCTTCAGTACAGCTGTGGTAACAACCCGACCTGATTTCCACAGCACGTCTAAATGAAACTCCTAAACAGGGCAGAGAAAACAACAGAGCATTTACAGCATAAAACCAGGCTGGTAATTGTATTAACAGCCCCTCCTAAGCAGAATCAGGCTCCCAGCTGTAGCTGAAATCCATAAAAAGCACACCATTAATTTTATGAAGAGAAGTAGCCATTGGAGTCCTCTGGAAGCTCTGGAGTCTGTAAAGATAAGGAGATGGACTTTTCCCACAGCTGTGAGAGCCACATCTGGAAACCAGGACTGTGCCATGCCATGGAGCTGTAGGAAACCCACCAAAACCTCCTCATCCTGCTGGAGAAAGGTCCCCAGGGTGGGATCTTCGGAAGGGGACGTGCCCACCTTGGCCATGGCATCGTGTTCCCAAAAGGAACATTTTACCTCCAAAAGAAGGACAACTCCCTGCCGCCTTCAGCACCAACAGATAAGCCCAGGATGAAAAAAAAAGAAAAAATCCAAACTCAAAGGTATTTGCTGAATTTGAATTTCCTGCTCTTGATTTTCACATTTTCTAGCTGGCTAACTGTCTGGATTTCCTGAACGCTGCTAATTTGCAGTTAAATTTGCCATTTATATGCTCATAGATGATTTGTTAGGCCTTATTGGACAGCAAAGAGGGGTTTTTTTCTTTTCCTTTTTTTCTTAGAGATGGCTTTTCACACCATCAAGGCCACTTTCTTCACTTATTGACAGCTTTATGAGCACTGTTGGAAAAGCACCAGCTTCCTTCGTTTCACGGCGCTCCGGCTTTCCACGGAGTGAAAAGGCATTTTCTTAATTAGGACCTGAGAGCCTTTGCTTTGCTCCCTCATTCCCCAGGTACAAAGCAACACACTGGCCTTTCTGGAGTTAATCACTTTTCCAGACCTCAGCCCACTAAAATTAGGTGGGCTTTGTGGTCAGATGTTTACCTGGCTCGGGGCCACCTGAAGAACCTGACACATCTGCATTTGGCTCGTGTCTGTGTTCTGGCTGTGCTTACCAATTAATCAGAGGTGCAAAAAATCAAATCAAGTAAGAAAATAAACCCAATCTCTCCCTGCTTGTAAAATATCCTGTTTTCAAGCTATTTCTGCACACACAAAAATGTAAAACCCTTCGCTGATTCTTTCTTTCTCCTTACCCAGGTTTTTTGTTGTGTCTTTGATATTGCTTTGTACTGGAGCTGCTCACATTTGCACCAGTGCCTCTGGCTCCCTTTCAAGATCTGTTTATGAGAGTTTTAAAGTTTTATATTTGTGGTTAGATTTGAACTCCTCCTCATTACAGTCCTACAAAACTATTATCTTCCTCTTCTGAAGGGACAGTTGTGGCTTTATTTTGCTCAGGTGAGTGGCAGGAGGGTTGCAGTGATGCCACAGGCTTGGTGTGGTTTATTTTGCTGGAGAAATTCCTGTGCTTGAAGGTGCTGGGGTTGGAGGAGCTGGGGACAGGGAGGTGCTGGCATCTTCACCTCTTCAAGTCCCTGTGTGGCAGCCTGAGGCAGAGCAGGGTGAGAAGACAGAGCCAGAATCCATCAGATTTCCTAAAGAAAGTGCCTGTGCCCTAAACCAGAGGGTGTTTGTAAGGCTGGGGATGTGTCCTCAGGCTGCAGCTGTGCTGGCAAACAACAGTGGTTATTTTTTTCTGGCTGTTTGTCCATCCTCTCCCCCACGTCCATCAGCAAAGCTGCTCTGACTACTGCTCCCTGACCTGACAGGGCTGAAACTGGTCTGACCAGGGAAGAATTGCTGTTTATACTGGTGGTGCTGTTGAAATCAGGGAGGGGAGAGTGGCTCCCGAGCAGCTGGAGGTGGGATTTTGTGAGGAGGAAAGGCTGCAGCAGGAGGAGAGTGTGAGATGGGCACAGTCCTGGGGAACCAGGCTGGGCTGGTTCTTCCTGCTGCTTCCATCCAGGGGGATTTGCACTGTGGTGTTTGTCTTGGAAGCTTCAGGTGAAAACTGGAGTTTCCCAGTGGGTCCACGTGCTTCAGAGATGGTGAACAGGGAAGAGCTGGGGTAGAGATGCCCTTTGTGCAGAGGTGTTGGCATTAAGTCCGATAAAATGTGATTTCAGATCTTTTCCAAAATCGTTTTTCTGCAAGTATTTATCACTGTGAATATCACAGGCTCACCTGGAGCCTGCAGAAGACCTACCACAGTGGTGGGCAGAGGATGAGCATCTGCAGAGCTCGTTTTGCCCTGGGGCCATGGAGCAGGAGTCAAGTGGTGGCAGGCTCTGAGTGCAGGCTGGGGCTGGGCCACCCCTGTCCAACTCATCACGTCAGTGATTTGAATTCCTACACACACAATCATCTCTATCCATGCAGCTCAGAGAAGAGCTGCTCAGGAATGCCTGGGAAATCTCAGTCTTGGAATCCAGTTTTTGAAATAGCCCTTAATGAGAAAGGGATAATCTTAAGGGATAATTAGACTTTCATTGTGTTACAGAATTAAATACTCCCAGCTTCAGCAATGACTTTTCTTTTCATATAAATGCTCTGTTGCTTTGGCATTATTACTAATTTTTAATAGAACAGAACACAGGTTAATATTTCTCTTTCTTAAAAATAAAAATAAAAGAAACAAACTACTTTAGTGTCATTTTAAAAAAATATATTGAAATCTGCTCAATTTAGTTGATGTTGGCTTGGGCAACTTCAGAGAGCTTTTGGGCTTTTGTGTGCCTTCAGTTTTAGGATGGGAAGAAGAAAATATTTTGTATTGAAGTGTCAGGAGCTGGGAGCTATCCTGTTCATCCTTCTTTTCCTCATGCTCCCCTTCCCTATTGCCCTCCAAGAGAAGAGATGCTCCTTTCTGAGCTGGACTAATTGTTGGGAAGAAGAGTAGAGGCAAACTGGGATAAAGGGGAGAG
>WEZZ01023373.1:0-59058 GCA_013400585.1 Chloropsis cyanopogon | reverse complement strand
TGAATGCAATGCAACAAATCCAGCCTGTGCTCTGCATGCAGCAGCACGAGAATGATACGTGTCAGTAATGCCAGAGAGTCTTTAATGGCATTAAATGTGTTTGTTTAGGGATTAGACACAAATCCCCTCATCTTCCAACAGGGGGGGAAAAGCTCTTTGTGTTTTTTTCCCCTCTAGAGGCTGCTCTGTGCCTGCTGGGCTGGAGTGGAGTCAATAAGCCACACTCAGTGGCAACTCAACTCCAGCCTCTCCAGGGAAAACCACTCAGCTCTTTATCCTTGTTTGCAATCAGGAGTGTGGCAAACTGCACGGGGTTATCTCTGCCCTGACCCCCGTGCTGGCTGTCACCCCTCCTTCCAAACTGCTCTGATTTCTCAGCCTCTGGCTGCTTTTCTGCTGAACAAATTGCCACCGCTGCCTTTGTTTGGCTTTTCTCAGCTGGGCTGGGGGTGATGTGGAAACCCCACCCCCCTCCAGAAGTGGGCTTGTTTGTGGGGCTGCTTCCCATAACTCAGGGGGTCAGCTTGGCTGGAAATCCCACCCCAGGGACTCCCTCCCCAAAGGGAATCCTGGCTTCCAAATGCAGCTGAAAAATACCTGCCTAAATCTTAGTGCTCTGCTCCTCACCTGCCTTAAAGCAGGAGCAGTACAGGAACAGTATTTCTGTTCTCTTCTATTTTTTATCTTTTCTCTTTTATTTCTATTCTGTTCTGTTCTATTTTATATCCTTCCTTACATCGGCAGCAACAGAGAGATTGACTTCTCAGATAGAGCTCACGGATTTGCCAGGAAAATCAGACTTTTCTTTTTCTCTCTCAAGAAATCAGTGCTGTCCAAAGAAGAGAGGATTCTCAAGTGTGAAATCCTCCTCTCTGGCTCCTCTGGGGTTTTGCTGCAGGAGGGATGGATGCAGATTTTAGCCAGGACACCTGGCACTGGTCCCTTGCCGAGCTGTGCTGCTCCAGCAGCACCAAAGCAGCTCTGGGAGCGATGGGCTGCTCAAGAAATGTCTCATTTCTGTAGCAAAAATATAAACAGAACTTAGATGATCAGTTTTGTCAACAGAGCTGACACTCCCCTTCTCAAATGAGAGATCCTTAGAGCCCGTTGGGGTTGTGATGATTGAGGCTGGAAGTATTTACATTATTCCTCTCTAAAAAGAAAATTTAAGAATAGCTTCCAGATTTCTGGTGTTCTGTCAAAAAATTACTTTCCCACCCAAATTACTCTTTTGACAAAAATAGCTGTTTCCCTTTTTGTTACTAACAAACTCCATTTTGCTAATGACAAGCTGCTCATGCTCCATCCCTCCCCCACGTGTGCTGCTGTGATTGCAGAGTCCTGGGATGCCNTGGAATCCAGTTTTTGAAATAGCCCTTAATGAGAAAGGGATAATCTTAAGGGATAATTAGACTTTCATTGTGTTACAGAATTAAATACTCCCAGCTTCAGCAATGACTTTTCTTTTCATATAAATGCTCTGTTGCTTTGGCATTATTACTAATTTTTAATAGAACAGAACACAGGTTAATATTTCTCTTTCTTAAAAATAAAAATAAAAGAAACAAACTACTTTAGTGTCATTTTAAAAAAATATATTGAAATCTGCTCGATTCAGTTGATGTTGGCTTGGGCAACTTCAGTCAGCTTTTGGGCTTTTGTGTGCCTTCAGTTTTAGGATGGGAAGAAGAAAATATTTTGTATTGAAGTGTCAGGAGCTGGGAGCTATCCTGTTCATCCTTCTTTTCCTCATGCTCCCCTTCCCTATTGCCCTCCAAGAGAAGAGATGCTCCTTTCTGAGCTGGACTAATTGTTGGGAAGAAGAGTAGAGGCAAACTGGGATAAAGGGGAGAGAAGAGAAGAGAAGAGAAGAGAAGAGAAGAGAGAAGAGGAGAACTAGTTTGGTTTGAGATTTGCACTGGTTCGTTGAAATTAATTAGAGATATTGGGCTATAAAATCTTTAAAATTTTCCATTTCTCTGAAGTTAACTTCACACTTTCCTCCTATTTCTAGTGAACAGTGGCACGAGAGTTGTTTTTACCACTGGGGACAGGTTTTGAATGCAATGCAACAAATCCAGCCTGTGCTCTGCATGCAGCAGCACGAGAATGATACGTGTCAGTAATGCCAGAGAGTCTTTAATGGCATTAAATGTGTTTGTTTAGGGATTAGACACAAATCCCCTCATCTTCCAACAGGGGGGGAAAAGCTCTTTGTGTTTTTTTCCCCTCTAGAGGCTGCTCTGTGCCTGCTGGGCTGGAGTGGAGTCAATAAGCCACACTCAGTGGCAACTCAACTCCAGCCTCTCCAGGGAAAACCACTCAGCTCTTTATCCTTGTTTGCAATCAGGAGTGTGGCAAACTGCACGGGGTTATCTCTGCCCTGACCGCCGTGCTGGCTGTCACCCCTCCTTCCAAAGTGCTCTGATTTCTCAGCCTCTGGCTGCTTTTCTGNTCTCTGAAGTTAACTTCACACTTTCCTCCTATTTCTAGTGAACAGTGGCACGAGAGTTGTTTTTACCACTGGGGACAGGTTTTGAATGCAATGCAACAAATCCAGCCTGTGCTCTGCATGCAGCAGCACGAGAATGATACGTGTCAGTAATGCCAGAGAGTCTTTAATGGCATTAAATGTGTTTGTTTAGGGATTAGACACAAATCCCCTCATCTTCCAACAGGGGGGGAAAAGCTCTTTGTGTTTTTTTCCCCTCTAGAGGCTGCTCTGTGCCTGCTGGGCTGGAGTGGAGTCAATAAGCCACACTCAGTGGCAACTCAACTCCAGCCTCTCCAGGGAAAACCACTCAGCTCTTTATCCTTGTTTGCAATCAGGAGTGTGGCAAACTGCACGGGGTTATCTCTGCCCTGACCCCCGTGCTGGCTGTCACCCCTCCTTCCAAACTGCTCTGATTTCTCAGCCTCTGGCTGCTTTTCTGCTGAACAAATTGCCACCTCTGCCTTTGTTTGGCTTTTCTCAGCTGGGCTGGGGGTGATGTGGAAACCCCACCCCCCTCCAGAAGTGGGCTTGTTTGTGGGGCTGCTTCCCATAACTCAGGGGGTCAGCTTGGCTGGAAATCCCACCCCAGGGACTCCCTCCTCAAAGGGAATCCTGGCTTCCAAATGCAGCTGAAAAATACCTGCCTAAATCTTAGTGCTCTGCTCCTCACCTGCCTTAAAGCAGGAGCAGTACAGGAGCAGTATTTCTGTTCTCTTCTATTCTATTTTTTATCTTTTCTCTTTTATTTCTATTCTGTTCTGTTCTATTTTATATCCTTCCTTACATCGGCAGCAACAGAGAGATTGACTTCTCAGATAGAGCTCACGGATTTGCCAGGAAAATCAGACTTTTCTTTTTCTCTCTCAAGAAATCAGTGCTGTCCAAAGAAGAGAGGATTCTCAAGTGTGAAATCCTCCTCTCTGGCTCCTCTGGGGTTTTGCTGCAGGAGGGATGGATGCAGATTTTAGCCAGGACACCTGGCACTGGTCCCTTGCCGAGCTGTGCTGCTCCAGCAGCACCAAAGCAGCTCTGGGAGCGATGGGCTGCTCAAGAAATGTCTCATTTCTGTAGCAAAAATATAAACAGAACTTAGATGATCAGTTTTGTCAACAGAGCTGACACTCCCCTTCTCAAATGAGAGATCCTTAGAGCCCGTTGGGGTTGTGATGATTGAGGCTGGAAGTATTTACATTATTCCTCTCTAAAAAGAAAATTTAAGAATAGCTTCCAGATTTCTGGTGTTCTGTCAAAAAATTACTTTCCCACCCAAATTACTCTTTTGACAAAAATAGCTGTTTCCCTTTTTGTTACTAACAAACTCCATTTTGCTAATGACAAGCTGCTCATGCTCCATCCCTCCCCCACGTGTGCTGCTGTGATTGCAGAGTCCTGGGATGCCTCCATTCACATCGGTTTCCCTGCAATTTTCACCTGTTATATTTCCTGTCAGCTCTAGATCATGCCTTAGGAGGTTTAGCTGAGGATTGAGGACGTTTTGGGACATGCCCGTGTCATTGTTTGATGGAAGCTGGGATCAGCAGTTTGTGGTAATAACCCTGCTATTGATTTGCTACAAGCACAGAGCTGGGAGCTGCTTTGATAAATCTGACTGGAGACAGCAGCAGCCTTCCCTTTCTGTCCTGATAGGAGCAAGCTGGAAATTCTCACCCACTTCACATGAAGCTTCTGGTTTGGTGGCTTGAGTTACAGCTCTGTGGCTGGGGCTGAGCTGTCTCTACCCATCCAGTACTGGGGAGAAATCAGATGTGCTGATTTTCTGGTTTATAGTGATATAATTCCACCTCTGGGAGGAGAGGAGGAGTGAGGGTGGAAATGCAGCCTCCTGGGTCTGGGGGATGCTCCAGAAGCACTGCTCTGCTTGCCCCAGTGCAGGCCTTGGGGCTGTCCAAATCTCTGCCCCTTGTGTTGGGCCAGATGTGCCCCCCTAATCCAAGTCAAAATGCTTCCAGCTCTCTGGAAGTGCCAATCCACTTGAAATCTCAAGCATCCAGAACCATTTTACTACCAACAAAGGGAATAAAACAAGGATTTGTGACTTGGTAGTGATGGTAGGCAAACCTTGGCAAGGTATCCTGGGCCAAGTGGAGAATTGATAGCCTGCAGCTTCCAAACACAACACCTAATTCCATTGTTGCCATTCTGCCTCGGCAGTAATTGTTGTGAGCAGAAAAAAAACAAGAGACCTCTAATTTTACTCCGAGCAAAATATTACCAGGAAAGGGCTTTTCTGCTGTGTTTTGTTTTGCCAAGGCCATTAATGAATGTGTAAACACCTGCTGGCATAGATTTCCCAGTTTACTGAGGTTGGAGTTCAGGCTGCTAACACGCCTCCCAGTAAGAAGCGCTGCCTTCGTTAACCTCGTGCATCCACTAATTAGAGGGTCACTTGCAGGTCAGAGGTGCGCTCAGGCTCTGCTGCTTGCCTGGCTGCTGTATTATTACTGCAGCTGTAAATGCCACATGTGGGAGAGCTGGAGAGTGTGTTTGGAAGGCTGGCTCTGTAATTAGGGAGCGTTTTCCCAAGGTAGGGGTTGCCAGCTGACATTCATGTGGCAATAAAAAGTGGCTGGTTGTGGTTTTGGGTTTTTTTTTTTCTTCTTCCTTTGCAACACATTAGCTGTCAATGAAAAATTGTTGAATTGTTGCTGATTTTAGCTCCTCTGAGGTGTTTGCTTCAGGACCAATAGCTTAGCAGCTTGTCTGTCCATCAATCCATCCATCCATTCCTCCCATCCATCCATCCATCCATCTCTCCATCCATCCATCTCTCCATCCATCCATCTCTCCATCCATCCATCTCTCCATCCATCCATCTCTCCATCCATCCATCTCTCCATCCATCCATCTCTCCATCCATCCATCTCTCCATCCATCCATCTCTCCATCCATCCATCTCTCCATCCATCCATCTCTCCATCCATCCATCTCTCCATCCATCCATCTCTCCATCCATCCATCTCTCCATCCATCCATCTCTCCATCCATCCATCTCTCCATCCATCCATCTCTCCATCCATCCATCTCTCCATCCATCCATCTCTCCATCCATCCATCTCTCCATCCATCCATCTCTCCATCCATCCATCTCTCCATCCATCCATCTCTCCATCCATCCATCTCTCCATCCATCCATCTCTCCATCCATCCATCTCTCCATCCATCCATCTCTCCATCCATCCATCTCTCCATCCATCCATCTCTCCATCCATCCATCTCTCCATCCATCCATCTCTCCATCCATCCATCTCTCCATCCATCCATCTCTCCATCCATCCATCTCTCCATCCATCCATCTCTCCATCCATCCATCTCTCCATCCATCCATCTCTCCATCCATCCATCTCTCCATCCATCCATCTCTCCATCCATCCATCTCTCCATCCATCCATCTCTCCATCCATCCATCTCTCCATCCATCCATCTCTCCATCCATCCATCTCTCCATCCATCCATCTCTCCATCCATCCATCTCTCCATCCATCCATCTCTCCATCCATCCATCTCTCCATCCATCCATCTCTCCATCCATCCATCTCTCCATCCATCCATCTCTCCATCCATCCATCTCTCCATCCATCCATCTCTCCATCCATCCATCTCTCCATCCATCCATCTCTCCATCCATCCATCTCTCCATCCATCCATCTCTCCATCCATCCATCTCTCCATCCATCCATCTCTCCATCCATCCATCTCTCCATCCATCCATCTCTCCATCCATCCATCCATTCATCATCCATCCATCCATCCACCCCTCCATTCTGCTACAGCTGCTCCGTGTGTGGGGCTGAGCAGCCCTTCCACCACTGTTCATGGCGTGAGCCAAACCCTCCTTCAGGAAAACACTCTCAGGCATTTAGTGAATAATGATGAGTTCTTAGAACTGTAATTTCTCTGTCTTTGACTGGACCTGAATTTTCTGGTCTCCATTTTCCAGCTCCTTACTCGTTGCAGAAAGTTCTCTGGAGGTGTTTTCTGCTTGGCTGGAAGCTCAGAGAGTAGCATTGCCTCTCCTACCACTGGGTTACTCCTGGTAGTGGGGCTTGAAGTCAGTTATTAAATATGTGGAGTGCTCTGGCTTTGCTCCTGACACGGCATTGAGAACATTAAACTGCTTGGAAACAATTAGATGGCAAATCAGCTTGTTCAGTAATTATGCACAAACTGCTGTGGCTATATCCAGCTGTTCCTGCTTTGTCAGACTTCCCTCCTGCAGTGTGGGACTGGGAGGTCATCTGATAATTATCAAAGCTGTTAGAACATGTATTACCTGCTGCTTCTCCACCTTCAATATGTGTGAGCAAATCAGGAGAATCACTCAGAATATGCATTTTTTGGTCTCCATTAGTGATCAGAAAGTGTGTATAAATCAGAAACGCCCTTACTGACATTTTATTTTGCTTTTCAATAGTGGAAGTGACTGCAAAAATTACATGGCAATAGAGTATTTGGCTCTTTGTGTTTCATCTGAAGCCTCTTAATGCCTGTAAAATCTCTCTAAAAGCAGGGAAGAAAGAGAAGAGGGAGTACAGAATTTTGGGAGGAGGAATGCATAAAATGCAGACAGAAAGGAGGCTGAAATATGAACATATGAGACACTCCAGGGAGTCCCTGAGGTAGCTCAGGAAGGCTACAGATCCTGTTTAGGTTGTGAAATTAATTGAAAAAGGAAAGAAGTTTATATTCTGTGCTATTCCTGCACTGCTCCATGCTTAGCAAAATACGTTCAAAAAAAAAAAAAGACCTGGAAACCCAAATCTCTCCATTCCATTTGGTTTTAGACCTTGGCCAAGAGCTCTGGAAACTGCCCCAGTCCCTGTGGGCTGTGTGTGCTCCAGCGTGGAGCATCTCCCTGTTCCAGCAGGAGGGACGCTCCTCACAGAATGCCAGCAGGGGAATTACTGTGCTGGGAGCTCGGGACAAAGGAATGATTCAAAAGGGCAGGAAGAACAGGCAGCTCACGGTGAGGAGACACTTGCTCAGCCTCTCCTGTCTGTAGCTGGTGTGTGGAGGAGCAGGAGCAGCCCCAAGATGAGGAACAGGCTGTTCCCACGTCAGGCAGGAAGTGCAGGAAATCCCATGGGCAAAGCTGGGCTTGGTAATGATTTCCAGATGACATCCCAGCCCAAATGTGCTGTGGTTGTCTGGATCTGCGCTCACACATCCAGAAGCTTCTACAGAGAATCAGAGGATCTCCTTTAAAGTCATACCTTGGCCTGAACCGTGGGCCTTGGATGCAAAGATCCATGTGGTGGGTTTGGCTTTCCCTCCACCAAGAGACATTCATGCTCAACCTGTGGAAAATGTGCTTTAGTTGATTGCACATTTTTGGCAAACAAGCTCAATCCGAACTGCAGAATCTACTTGGATTTCCAAGAATCTTTACTTGAGAGCTCTCATCAAAGGTTCTTTACACTAAGTTAGGGTGGGAGATGAAACTTTCCTTTCCTGGGCTTGATCTGGCCAAAGAATAAATGGTCAGATTTCTTCCTGGAGAATGGTCATTCATGGAGCTCCCTGTGACCAAAATGTAGGGTGAAGTGGCAGATTTTGCAGATTATTAAAGTATTTAGGATGGCCACAGCTTCAGCTGCAGGTGGGAATGATAAGGGCTAAGTGGGCTCCTTTGTGCCATGTTAAAGCAGATTTCCAGGCTGGTAGAACTTGGGGTGTGGGGAGGGAAGGTGGCACACCTGCAGGGGAGGTGTTAAATGCTGCCTGCTTGCCATCCCTGCAGCTGCCACACCACGAGATACAAACTGCAAAAAGGCCAAATGCACATCTCAGAGTCCCAATGTGTCAGTTACCTGTCTGATAATTACCTGTGGATTTAATTAGCTTGCCAAGCAGTTCCTATCACAGGGATTTCCAGTAGGAAATGCGAGATGGGGAATGCCAAATCTCGGGTTCCCAGGGGCTCTCAGGGATTCATGCAGGTGAGGTGCAGCAAGGGCAGCCCTGAGCACTCCTCCTTGGTCTGTGCATCTCCTTGGAGCAAGGATGGGCTCCCAGTGGATTGCTGGTGGGATGTGCCTGCAGATGAATGCCTGGCACCTTCCTGATGCTGCTCAGGGGGGAGAAAAAAGCAGAGCAGGAGATTATCCTGGGGCAACCCAGTGAGGCTTGCCTTCTCTGAAGAGCTTTGCCATGATATTTTCCTGTAGTTTCTTAATAAATTGTAATTTGAGCTTGAAGGTGACAGGGTAATCCCCTCAAGGAGTGTGTTTGAGGGAATGAGGCACCAGATGGTGGAGAGCCCAGGATGGATTTATTCTCTGTGGTCTTGCTGCCCTGCAGTGACTCCCTGGGTGTATTTACTGTTTCTTCATCTTTGACCTTGCACTTTCCAGGAACTCATCAGATGGGAGTGGTGAAAGAAAGGAAGAAGGGGTAAATGATCAGAGAGGGTTCTCATGATGGTTCCTGTGGTGCACCTTTGATATCTGACCTGGTCCCACTAAGCTCAGCTCTAGGCTTAATGGCTTCTAGGAGTGACCCCACAACCTCAGAGAGTGATTCCATGGCTCGTGTGCCCTCCTGCCACACATCTCCTCCAGAGCCACTCCCTGGGTCCCCAAACAGTTCAGGGACTGAACAGAAAGGTGCAGTCAGGTGCCAGCATGGTTGGGTCCTGTTGGAATTGCTGAGGGCTCTTTCCAAACTGGGATGTGTGAGAGTTTCCAGACTCTCCTGCTGATTTTCCAGCCACCTCTGGGAAAGAGGGCTCCCCCAGATAGCTGCTTAGCTCAAAAAGCTGTGCTGAGAGAAGCAGCTGTGGGACTGAGAGAGAAAAACCAGGCTTATTCTGGGATGGAAAAGGATGCCTTGAAGGCACCTTCATTTATTTCACAATGCTGCTGGTGCCAGCTGGGACTTGCTTCCTGCAGCACTCCTGGTACACAGAGGAGATGCTGGCTCCTCCTTTGGGGTTTGTTCTCTTTTCTGATGAAGTTTTTCTGCTCTCCACACCTGGGTGTTGACTGCAGATCAGCTCTGGGTACTCTTTGGTTGTGGTGTGGAAAATGTGCTTTAATCACCTTCTCCAGCTTCCCCTGTCCAGGGTGCATCTGAGGCTGGGGCATGTCCCTGGGTCCCTCAGGGAATTCCTGTTGTCAAGCCATGCTCCAGAGTTTCTCCCTTCTTCCAAAGGGCCACACTTTATGTATTTAAGAGCTGAGAGACTGACAGTCAGCAGAATTAAAAAAAAAAAAAAAAAAGGAAAACAAAGGAAAAACGGGATGGAATTGCATTAGAACTTTGGGATGTAGATGATCTTTGTGCCTAATGATTCCATGGTATAAATGTGTGATTGCAGTGTTGGTGTCAGCGTGGATGTTAATATTGCAAATCACATCTCATTGGTTTTTAAACTGGGACATTAGTGCAAGGAGAGCTGGCAGGGAAGCCATCTGCACGGTCATTTCCTTGAGGGAAAGATGGCTTAGCAGACAGAGCAGGAGGGAAGAGGGGAGTGCAGCCCTCCCATGGCATGGCTGTGCTCCTTGTGAGGGCCACGTGGGTCCATCCTGTTTTCAGTGCTCTGTCCCCATCTCATGTGCAGCAGTGGTAACTCCACAGCTCCCCACAGACAAACACAGTAATCTGATTTATCATGGACCTCAACAGCCCCTCTGCACACCTTTTACACTGCTCACACCAATCCAAACCCTTCAGACATTTGCCATTTTGAGAGCAAAACCTTCCATGAAATCCTGCTTCCACTGAGGCTCCAGAGAAAAACATCTTCTCTGTGTTATGCTGGTTTAGAGAGCACATGAAGCTTTTGGCTTTGGTTCAATGCCAGACTAAAGGTCTTCTACCTTATAAACCATCAGAGCTAGAAAGATTTGCTCCATAAATGGCTCCATATGCATATGCACTGTATATATCCACATTATGGATTTGCTTATGTCATGGAGCACTTCAAATATCCCTTAATAAAATAATAGACCCCAAGGTAGCCATATAAACTGGCAGAAAGTTGTTCTGTGCTTTGGAACCATGGGGAAATTGGAGATCCTAAAGATTTCTTCTTTTTCCTACTGTATTTAAAACTGCAGGAACATCCTGGATCTTATTGCATGGAGGGATGCAGCCATGGTCCTCTGAACCTGACAGCAGCAGAAATGGAAATTGCTTGAAGAGAATGTGGAAGGTGCTGCTTGTCTCCTGGCTGGCCTTGGAGGTCAGTGAGGTGTCCTGGGAAGGTCCCTGGTGAGCAGAGAGAAATTCCTTCTGAGCTTTGTTTCCGAGGGCTGGGGCTGGCAGCTTCACAGCTTTCTAGCAGGAAGCTGTAGCTGCTGCTCAGAGAGGTCTCTCCAGCTGTGGGTGACCCCCCAAACCAGATGATCCTTTGCTTCTCACCACCCCTGACACCTGACTGGGGGTGCAGCCCAGCTGAAAAGCTGTTTTTCCATGAGGCTTTGTTGGCTGCATCCCAAACACCGAGCTACAAGGTGGGATTGCTGTCTTAATTCCGAAAAGAAGACTCAGACTGTTGCTTGTCTCCCTAGGAATTTCCTAGGGGAGCTCACTTGGCTCCCAGTGAAGCGAGTGAGCAAATAAATGTTTATTTTCTGGGTATTTAACAGCCTTCTATCCCCAGATGGCTTTTGGGACAGGATCCTTATGGATCCTTCCCATGAGGCTGGACAACAGGGGTAGTGTCTCAGCAGCCCTTTGCCCAAGATGCCCAACCTTTTTGTCTCTCCTGGCTGAAACCAGACAATAAATATGTGGCTGGTTCTGCCCCAGCAACTGCAAACAAAGATTGACTGCCAAGCTGTGAGCACCTCTCTGCTCTGAATTTAGCTTTCAATTCTCCCTTAATTTATTATTTGCAGTTAATTTAATCCATATTGACCTGCCTCAAAGAGAAAAAAGCTCTAGATTTGGTGAAAAATAATCTATTTTTAATTATTTCTGATGTAGAACACTAGCCCATAAATAAATTCCACTGCTACCCAGTGGTTTTTTTGCCGTCAGAACTGTCTTGCTGGAATCAATAAACAGTTGATTAAAAACCTTGTTATTTAATATATTCAGTAACCCTAATCTATTCATTAGAAACTTAATCACTTTCATGTCACCAGCTGCTGTGATGGAGAAAAGAGCTGTAGCTAATTATTAGCAATTTTACAAAGCTAATATTGAATTTCTAATGGGTCCTCTGTGGCCTCTATTTCAAGCACTTTGTATATCCCACAAACATGTGTTCTGGCTCTGGGCAGGGCCAAGCACCTCGGGCTTCCAGCCTTGGGGATAAACTTTGAGCCTGGCAACCAACTCTGGTTGTTTTGTGAGTGGAACACGAGTGCACAGGGCTGGCCCCTGGCCAGGTCACCCCCTGGCCCACTGGCCATGGGACAGGGAGCTGCTGGCCATGGGACAGGCAGCTGCTGGCTGTGGTGGTGCCTTTTTTGGGCTTACCTAGAGACAGACAAATTAAAAGGATAAAAGCAGATCTATTTCATGAAAGGCCTTCAGGTACATTAAGGGCAGATGAAGCCTCCCTAAGGGGCTACAGCCAAAATGGCTGATGGTCACAAGTGTTTTTATACAGATTTGCATATCAGGGGTTAATTATCCAATTACAGCTTCAGGTAATGAAATCACATTCCCCCAGTTTGCTTCTCCCCAATTCACTTTTGTTTGTACTTTCAGGGCTTGAGGGTGTCCTTGGATCTCAGGCCTGGCAGGATTGTTTAATCTGACCAAAATGTGAAGAGAGGTAACTAGCAATCTATCTGGAGTTCAGAGTTCTACACTAACGCAGTACAGGATCTGAAAAATAGAAAAGCTAAAATCTTAAGGGACAAGGACCCACTGGCCATGGGAGCAGGGAACTGCTGGCCATGGGACAGGGAGGTCCTGTGCCCTGGCCACTCATCTGTGCACCCAGCTGTGGTGTGGGGTGTTTTCTATTTCCATCTCCTCTGCCATGTCCTTTTTGAGGGATGGGATCAAGGGGAGACAACTGGAAAAGGCATCGAGGGGTTGAAGTGTATCCAGAGAAGAGAATGGAGCTGGGGATGGGCTGGAGCTCCAGGAGGGGCTGAGGGAGCTGGGAAGGGGCTCAGCTGGAGCAAAGGAGGCTCAGGGGGGACCTTGTGGCTCTGCACAACTCCTGCCAGGAGAGGACAGCCAGGGGGGTCAGGCTCTGCTCCCAGGGACAGGAGGAGAGGGAACGGCCTCAGGCTGGACCAGGGGAGGCTCAGGGTGGATATTGGGAAAAATTCCTTCACTGGAAGGGTGGTCAAGCATTGGGACAGGGCAGTGGTACAATCACCATCCCTAGAAGTGTTCAAGAATGTAGATGTGGCACTTTGGGACATGGTTCAGTGGTGGACAGTGCTGGATCAACAGGTGGACTCTTAAGGATCTCAGAGGACTTCTTAATGATTCTGATATTCTGTAATTACTCACTGGGGATGAGGGAGAAGCCTGGAGGGTGTGGGAGGGTGCTTGGTGTGACCTGTGCACTGCCCATCTGCCAAGAGCTCTGTTTTTCTGCCTGTTCAGTTGCTTTTGTTCTTTGATACTGGAGCTGCTGGTTTGGCAGCGTGGCCATCGAAGCAGAGAGCCAGCTCTGGGTGAGACAGAGCAGGATTTTCTTCAGGGCTGCATTAACTTTAAAGCCTCTCACCTGTCTGGATTGTTTGCACCTGCTAGCACTGGGGTTATTTGTATTGTGATGGCATTGGAGGTGATTTCTGTTGCACCAGGCAGAAGACACCTGCTGCCCTTAGGACCTTGTGTCAGAAATGGGGTGCAGGGGCAGTGCAAGCCTAAACCACACGAGGCTGCAGCAGGGGCTTGTGCCACTTGGAGGTGTTTGATTTGCAAAATAATTGCATCAAACTTCTGTGGAACCAAATAAAATTTCCTGTGTGTGAGATACAAGATAAAAATCCTGGGCAGGAGTTGTGCAGTCGATTGCTGCTCTCAGTGCTGAGGTGGGGGTGCTGGAGGGGATGGGAACAACTGAGCCCATCCATGGGGCTAAGGATCTTTTTCCTTGGAAGGCTGGTGGTTTCACACCTCTCTGCTGTGGGTTTTTGTTGTCTGTGCTCGGTGCCCATTCCTGAGCTGACCCATGGGCTGCCTGCTCCTGGTGTAGCTGTTCTTGGGGGCCTCCTGTGCCTTTCCATATTTCTGGGCTTTGCAACAGTTTCTGCACCAGGTCATAATTAAATATGCTGTAGGGCAGCAGTTTGAGAGATTTGATAATTTGATGTCCTTTGCTTTCCTGTTCCTGCCCTGTTTTGCTGTGAGACAACTGAGGGTGGATTCTCTCTTGGATTCAGTTCAACAGGGAAAGCAACAGCACTGAAGGTGTCCAGAGCCTCAAAGCAGACACAGAGACAAGAGAAGAGAATCCAGTGATGTTTTTCTGTTGTCCTCAGCCTTGAGCTCTCCACAAGTAATGGTTCCACCCCTGCAGGCCCCTGACTGAGGTGCTCAGGTCTGCAAGCTGCCTGTGTGCAGGCGTTTTGAGGATGGAACTGGTGGCATTATCTCCCCTCTGCAGAGCTCCTTCAAACTG
Source organism: Chloropsis cyanopogon (assembly GCA_013400585.1). Taxonomy (NCBI): domain Eukaryota; kingdom Metazoa; phylum Chordata; class Aves; order Passeriformes; family Irenidae; genus Chloropsis; species Chloropsis cyanopogon. The sequence goes on along the minus strand of WEZZ01023373.1, from coordinate 44,998 downwards.
CCTTAAGGGTAGAGAAAGGCTTGAAATATCTGGGCAATGGGGTTGTAGCACCTTGAAAACCTGCAGAGCTGCCTCCAGAGCCAGCTACCCTTGAGGTGTGCACCCAGCAGAGAGCAGAGGGCCCTGTTTTCCCTTGTGGGCCATCAAAAGCCACAGGAGCCCTGCATGGAATCCTCTGTGCCATTAGCAGCAGCCTGTGCTCTGGCTAAGGGGCTCTCATGACAATCCTCTTTCAGGAGGGTGTTGCTGAGAGGTGACTGAACACAAACACTTCCTCCCTTGGGCTTCATCTCGCTGCCTCGGGAGGGAATTTGCCAGATGGAAGGAAACAAATACACAAACACACATGTAAACTCTTCCAGAATGGCTTCACAGCCTCATTTTCGAAAATATGTGATCAAGCTTGTTTTATGGCCTTGGCAAACTTCTGGTGGCATCTGGCTGAGCTAAATATTGTACTTAATAGTCCAAGACAGCAGTGACTGCAGAGCTGGCTGCATTTCATGTGTGTTTACAAATTTCCATGGAAATTAGCACAGAGCCTCAACAACAAAACAGGGGATGGAGAACAAAGAGAAATATCTCTTGGCCTCTCTGCTGTCGGTGTGGGTTTCAACTGGTGTGTCTGCCTATGGCCCTCATGCACAGCACTCTCTCTGCTTCTCTTGTCTATTATTGCTGGGTTTTACATTCCAAAACCCCCCAAAATGCTTTTTCCTTGTATACCAGATACTAGTTACTACTGGCAAAAGGTGTGACCTGGACTCTTGTAAGTTAGTCTGAAATTTGAGGCTTGTGCCCTATTGTGTGACGTTGTGATCTATGAAGTTGCATAATAGTTACACTGAAGGAGGATTTAGAGAACAGAATTTGCCAGCTCGCCAAACAGACTGTTTAGTGAGGATGTTTTTGGTTTCAGAGGTTTGAAGGAAGCTCTTTGTCAGTTCTTGGCACAGTGTCTCTGACAGGGAGCCCAGGGCTCCAGGATTCTGTCTCCAGCACCCAGCAGCTCTCCCTGGACTACAACTCTGTTCTGTTAGGTAGGGAATTTCAAACATGTTTCGTTTTTGCTTGAATCAGAACGAAACACAGAAAAGGAGTATCAAAATTGTCCAGAAAACAAAATTTCTTCTTCCAGACAACTCCAAGGAGTGTACTGTGATGCAAGATGTGCCATGGGTGTGAAATGCTGCCCTTGTTTCAGCTGCAGCAGAACTGGGGCTCAGGGCTGCCTCGTGGAGTGTTGGCAGCAGCTCCAGGGTGCAGGGCCAGGGTTTTGCTCTGTTTGCAGGAGTGCCTGGGTGTCTTGGGTTGGAAATGCCAAATGTGGCTGGGGGTGTGTATTCTATCTGCCATCTCTTAGAGCTGGGGCAGTTATCTTCTGTTCATTGAGCAGTTTTCTTTATCTCTTCCACAGCCCATCCTCCCTCCAGGAGATATCTTCTGTTCATGGGCCATTAATTATTAATTATCTCCTGTTCATGGCCACTGAGTGTCCCTGCATGGCTGATACAATGCCATCATCCCATGGGAGAGGCCCCACCCAGGGGAGGAGCCAAGCATTCCTACCTGGATAGAATCTGACACCTCAACACCCCAGCAGCCTTTTCCCACTGCATTCCCAGAGGAGCAGCTTTCTTCTGCACTGCATTCCCAGAGGGAGCCCAGGCCCATCTCCAGCAGCCCTGGAGCTCCAGAGGAAAACTCCCCCCTTGTGCAGGATCCTGCTCCAGCAGAGGCACAGCTGGCACTGCAGGAGGGCTGAGCCCCCATGGGATGGGGCTGAGCAACCCCTGAGCACAGCGGGCCAGGCCTGCCTGACTCTGGCAGTGTTGTTCAGTATTTCTGCATTTTTAGTTTTCCTATTAAAGAACAGTTATTCCTATTCCCATATCTTTACCTGAGAGCCCCTTAATTTCAAAATTATAATGATTTGGAGGGAGGGGTTTACATTTTCCATTTCAAGAAGCAATGGAAAAAATTCATTTTCCTGCCTTCCTTAGCAGACACCTGTCTTTTCAAACCAAGACACTGGGCTGTTGACACAGAGAACCTTTCTCCTTGTGGCATGCCCCATGTCCAGAACTGGTGGGTCACTTCTCCTGAGCTCCTGCTGGCTGCTGGCTGTAACATGGAAATGGGGCCATGCTTTGCCTTCTGTGGTTTTCTGCAAAGAGCACAAAGTTGTTCTGAGGATGTCTGGAAATGCTCTGTGGTGTGGTGCAGAGGACATGCCAGTGATCCCAGATTCCACCTGAAGCTTTCCTCAAGCAATGAGAGCCTGTGGTGGCACTGGGCAGCGGGGACAGTGGCAGCTGGCAGTGCTCCCTGCCCAGGGAAGTGGGCTCTCTTGGCTGCCACAGACCAATGGCACATGGAGAGAAGCACAGATCCTATTCAGTCACGTGCTGGCAGCTGGCCCAGATTCCAGCGAGCCCAAAGCTGAGGAGAAGCCATCAGAGGAGGTTTTGAGGTGTGCACCCACACCCCACGTGCAATTAATTGCACCTGGCCTAGATCATCAGTTCATGTAAATGGGCAAAGCTCCATTCCAATCTTCTGAGTCTTTGCATCTGCAGATGATGTATTATTGAATTATGCTTGATTAGCTGTTTTTCTGTTGCTTAACAGAAAGCAAATCTCAGCATAAATGAGATTAGTATGTGCCCTCCATGTACGCCAGCTCTTGCTCCCAAGAATTTAACATTCCTAACAGAATGATTTTTTTAAAGAGAGAGGGGAGGGGGAGAAAGAGTCTTTGAGGCTCGTCTTTCATTTGCCAGATTATCTGAACATTAAATTAAGCAAGTATGGAAATTCAAAATAGAGCTGCTCTACAACATGTGCTGACACTGGCATAACAATATCAGTAATCCCCCTTGACAGCCATTACAGCTTAATGCTCAAAGAAAATGAACTACTTATTTTCTTTACACCATATACACACTGTCTCCAAATCTTTGCCTGTCTTCCAGCCAAGATGACTCCTTGAATTTAATCTCTCCCAGGTACCAGCTGTGTTTGCCTCATCCTGCTGAGCAGCAACTGATGGCTTTGAGGCTGTGTCACCTTGACAGCTCAGAAAATCCCCAGCTGCTCTTGAGGACTTCACTGCGCTGGGGTTTTCCCATGTGATGGAGGTCCTCAGACATTCTGAACTTGGCTCACCCCTCACATCTTGTAGGGTCTTGTCCTTTCATCTTTTTGTTGTGCTTTGTCTCAGTGCAGCTGAAGGAGGCGTGGAAACCATGGTCATGAAGCTTGTGGGTCTGTTAGGTGTGGATGAGTTCTCCTTCTGCCTGTTTTAAAGTTGTGCCCTTCAGGAAGCACCAGGATTTGGTCTTTGAATGCTGCAAATCTGCAGCTTGACAGTGAAAGCATCGAGTTTTGCTCAGCTTTGAAAGGGTTGACAAGTTATGTTTATTGGAGATGGCAACTGAGCCTGTTGCTTGTGCTAAAATTTGTATCCTTGTCCATCTTTTCTTTAATTAGAACAACTGCTCTGACTTCAAGCATCACCTTGTCCTCAGTGCCTTTGGGAAAGATCCAGAGGACTTGCTTAGGAGACCTTTTTTGGCATTATAAGGACTAGTTAAGGATTATAAGAACTATTATAAGGACTAGTTAAACTATTTTTTTTGCCAGGTCTCTGGATCCCAGCAGGTCCTTGGCCCATCAGAATGGTCTGGGAATGCCTGGGAACTTCTGTTGGAAAAGGAACAGCCCACAGAGAGCTCACTGGAGAGCCTTAAGGGCTTGTAGGGACTTTCAGATGTGCTTTTGTGAAAGGAGCTGCTAAATTCCACCAAAGTCCAACTTGAATTCCACCAATATTTGGTACCAGAAGAGGGTTTTAGTGAAAGGCTTTCTGTGGGAGTGGAGGGAGTCACATCAGCTTAAACGACCCTGATCTCAGGTAGTGCAAACCAGTTTCCTTCCTCTGAATCAACTCAAGTCATGGTGATGTGCAGGACCCTTCATCATCAGGTGCATTTTACATCTGATTCCTAACCAGAAGAGAATTTCCACCGTCAGATCATTGTGCTGCTGGGGGAAATTGGAGCAGCTGCCTTGTAAAATGTGAAATGGCACCGACACACCAGGCTGTGCTTCAGAGCATGTGACTGAGAAGGTGATTGCTCTCGTTAATAATGAGCCACTAAATTGGATGCAATTGCAATAGCTCATCATTTGTATAGAAATATTATGCTTTATAGGTACATTACTGGGCTGTATTTTATAAGGCTGTTAAGCTTATGCACTTTCCCTTGCAGTAAATGTCAGCGAGGTTACAATAAAATTTAATACAATATTATTAAAGCTGAAGTGCATCAGTATGGAATGATCATGTATGCACACTGAAAAGTCTTTATTATTGCTTCCTTAACCTTCTTAAGGAGCTGCTTGTTTTAAAATACAGTGATGAAAAGGATCAAAGTTTGGAGGTCTCTTCGTCCACCCAAAGGTTCATTAGAATTTTCAGGGTAGATGGGAATTTTGTGACACATTAGTTCAAGTAAATTAAACATTAAAATTTCAGCTCTGCCAGGAAAAATTTCAATACAGCTGCAGATTATAATACAGGTGGTGAGGTCTCCTCACATTCACCTTAGTTTTCATGGGGTGGAACTGATTGGCAGATTGTTGGCCCCCAAAGAAGCCAGGCGTGCCCTTGCCTGTGCACATCTCAGAGGGGTGGAACACCTCACAGGCCTTCAGGGCTCTGCCATTACCATGACAATGCCCACGGTCTGCCCCTTGTGAAGAAATCAATAGGCTGTGGGGCTCCCCAAACAATTTCCCTGACCTCCCAAGGTTGCCAAAAGCAAGGTCAAGCAGCAAAGATCAAAGGCCCTGTGGAAACAGGCATCCCCTCCCTGGCCTGCTGGCTTGGGACTTGCCTCATCTTACCTTGAATTATTTCCTTGATTTAAGGAACTGGTGTTATTTGCATACACTCTAGCCAGAAGAAATCAGAATTAATCCCAGTGAAGTCTGAGGCATTATCTGCTGTTTGGCTAGATTGTGAGTACCATTTTAGGATGGTTTTTGTGGGTGAAACAGAACTGAACAGCAGCCCAGGGACATGGTTCTGTTTGGGTTTTGTGCAGAGGAGGAGTGTTAGGGCTCAGCTGTGTACCTTGGAGAAATTATCAGTACTTAGAGTTATTCTTGGTGCTTGCAAAGCTAATCCTTAAATGTTTGGAAAGAGCAAAATAGACCTTGACTACCTGAATTTTAGAGTTAAGTTCTTCAGACTTGTCTGGAATATTGGCTGATGTAAAAAAAAGGGGTTCACAGTGTCTTATCAGTAATCTCCAGCTCCAGAAATCACCTTCTGCATGAGATACACCAGCTCAGTCAACCCGAGGTGTGTGCTCTGTGCATGCATCTCCTAATTCCACACTCTCAGCCTTGCAAATTGCTTCTTGTTTTCCTGTATCGTGAAAAGGACTTGGATTCTTGTCAAAATATTTGGGTGCTTCAGAGCTTCCCAACAGAGGGTGGATTTTAGGCAAGTGGGTACTTGATGCTTCCCACAAAGCTGGTCCTAGCAGGGGTCTGGAAGCAGCAGAGATCTGGAAATGCAGTTTGGGTTCGTGGTCTCCCTTTCCAAGCAGCAGCTCCCAAAAGTGGCAGTTGTCTCAGATGGATTAGGTTCCCCTCTCTGCCACTTGTGCTGTTGACCATGCTTTTAAATCACAGTTTTTAGAGCCTGTGTCAGAGATTTCATCTCTGAAAATATATATATTTCATCTCTGAAAATATATATATTTCATCTCTGAAAATATACGAGGAGCTGCTGCCTGTTGTGCAGGCGTGGCTTTGTGACAGCCCCACTGCAGATCCCCGTGCTCTGCTCCATCCCCACAAGCCAGGCATGATGTGGAGGCTGCTGAATGGAAAAAAACAACCAGGGCTGGGTTCAAAGGAGGGTGAAGAGACCTGCAGTGGCACTGTGAAGGCAGGGGAAGGGATGGGAGGAGGAGCAGGAGGAGCTGGCTGGCACTTGTGACAGCTTTGGGTGCCATGTGTCACTCCAAGTTGTGCATCTCAGGTGTGTGCACACACAGAGGCATGCAGACACAAACAGGCACATCAAACCTGCTCTCTCTAGCAAGATGAAGACTTGTCCTGGCTTCTTCCTTTCAGGTTTTGCAGTGCCAGTCTCCAGGGGTACAGCTCTGTGGTGTTGCTCCCTGCCTGTGCACGGGGCAGAGACTCTTGGAGAATTTCTTTCGAGGCCAGTCCAGCTCTGGGCATCCCCCACAGTCTGATCAGTTTATCTACAGCACACAGACCTTGTGCTGGTGGTCACCTTTTGTGGGTGGTGGTAGGCTAGGGTAGGAGGGGTATGGGAAAGGGCCACTCATACAAAATTAAAACTTTTGGTTTTTCCCCCACCTTTATTATGAAGTTATGGACAGGGTTATGATGGTCCTATGGAAAGGGTTAAATAAAAAAAAATTTACAAGGGATAAAGCCCAAAAATCTTGTTTTAAGCGGACACAGATCATCTTGCAGCCTTTCCTTTCCTCCCCTTGCTTGCTCTCTCTGCTCTGCCTTCCTGCCCCTCCCAGCCCTGCTGTCTCCTGCCCTGGCTGTCCCTGCTGCCCTCTGGGACCTGAGCAAAGCACAATCCTTTTCTCCATGTGTGAACACCCCTGGCAGTGCTGTCCCCTCCATCTTCCCACTGCTCATTTTCTTCTGCAGTGATCCTCTGCTTTCCCCCCTCTAATTACTTTCTTGAGGTTTATTTTCATCTCAGTGTCTGATGTGACCAAAGTACATAAGTCTGTATCTATTGATTTCTGACAGCAGAGTCTGCTTGTTCTCCAGTAATATTTCTAGCATCAGCATTCATCTTCCTTTCAATCTAAAAGATATGTCAGGACCACATCACTAAAGCTTCAGTTTTTTCTCCCTGTCAGCAGCATTCTTTCCCCATGATTCATATCCATAAATTGCTAAGGGAAAAATTAAACTTTTCATCAAACCCTTAAATATTTCGAGGCTCCACAGTTATTTCACATTTTCAGGAGGGAGGCCACAGCTATGGAAGCTGTTCCTAATGATCTCTGGATTTTTTGGGCACTGCCTCTTTGGTCTGATGTCTGTGGTCTGATATAATCAAAGTCATCAGTTCCTTTAATATATTGACAGCTTGCACCCACATGCACACCCACCTGTTTTCACCATGCTTGAGGGCAGCCCATCCTCATCAATAACCTTTTTCTTTTCTCTATTTTTTTTTTTTTTGGACACTGCTCTTCCTGAGGGTTGTAGCAATGAGCTATGGCTGTCATTGTTGTGTGTGATGTAGGTTAATAGGTGTCTGCCAGGGCAATCACCAGCTGCTTCCACTTTATCCAGGCTTGTTGTAGGATAAATTTGCTGTACACACTGCAGAGCCTTGGTGGCAGAGTGTGTGTGCCACTTCTACCCAGCACAACCCCACTTTTCACTGCTGCTCTTCCTGGGGATGGGTTCTGTTTTTGATAAAATCACAGAGAATTTGGTGAGGTGCTCTGGAGCTCCTTTATCTAATGACAGAGAGGGATGTGTTGGATGTTTGAGCAGCCTGTAAAAAGCACAACCAATGGCTGCTGAAACTCTGTTTTGTCAGTGGTGTGAAGGATGGTTTTAATTTCCTCATAGGTGTCTTTTTCATCTCAGGAACCAGCTGATGGTGGCATTAATTTTGCTTCTTTCATTTACTTCACATGTCTTGAATTATGCTTGACCATCAGAGGGATGCTGTGATGGTTGCAATACTTGGTGTGCCTCTTCTCTGGAACAGAATTTCATTGACTTGGCTGATTACCAGGCATCAATATATCTTTCCAGATTTTTCACGTGAGAGCAATGCCAGGATAACTGATCACTTTGAACAGTCCCACTGATTTTCCTTGGTGCTTTCCAAGGGATCATGTCCAAACTCCATCCAGCTGATGTGTCTGTCTCAGCTCCATTTTGGGGTGGGTTTTCTAGATGCACCTGTCACTTCAGGGGTGTTTCAGGTGCTGTTTGATTCCTGCACAATCAGCAAAGTCCTATTTTCATTTATATTTTACTGCTTTCAGAGCATATTTGCAGTGAGGAATCTGTGAGCTGTGAAAAAACACCTGGTAAAACAAAAGGAATGGAAGCAGTGGGAAATATCTCCCTCGTTGTCAGGTACCAGAGCAGGGCACAGATAAAAATGACCCACATAAAGCACTTCAAAATGTTCCTTTAGGCTTGAAGCTATAACAAATTTTAGTGGTGGGCAGGTTCTTCCTGATAAGAGGAGTGTAACTGCACTTGTGAAGGTGCTGACTGAATTTTGGAGGAATTATAGTATATAGAAATGGTTTGTGTATAGGAAACAAACCATTCTAAATTGTTTTGCTGGAGCTGGTATTTGGAAGGTAAATGGAAGGACATTTGCTGTTACATCCAGGCCATTGGAAAAACATGACAGATATGTAACTATATATAATAATAATAATAATTATATATAAAGATATAATATATAATAATACAAATTATTATTTTATTGTATATATTATAAATTATTATATAAAAAAATATATATAATAATATAAAAATTGGGTTCAATTTGTTGGATGCTTGGGATGAGAGAAAATTTCATTGATCATCTGCAAGCTGACATCAGACATCACCTGGGGAGAATCACCACAATCTACCCTGGAGGGATTCCAGTCCCTGTGGTCATCATGGAAGTTATTTATTTGGGACATTTCTGTCCTTTTGAGAGCAGCTGGTGGCAGGTGGTGTAAAAAGTACTTCAGTGACACAAAGAAGTGTTTGCTAGTGGAATTATCCAGCAGTTTTTCTAACTGGGAAATTAGTATTGGAGCTGAAAGGATAAACTCTCTTCAAAAGGTAATGGCAAATTGTAGTCTTCATAAAATGGTTTGGTGGAAGGTGTCCCTTCCCATGTATGTGGGTTGGAATGAGATGAGCTTTAAGGTCTCTTCCAACCCAGCCCAAATTCTGGGATTCTGTTGTAGGAAAGGGTTTTGTTGCTTTTCTTGGCTGCTGTGTCCACCTGCTCCCTCTGAATACCCAGGTCTGTAGCATTTGATCTTATAACAAAGGACTGTGATGCCTAAAGATTTTTAGATTTTTGTATATTTTCACCCAGTTTGTAGCCTTGTAGATTTTTAACATATATTTGTGTAGCTTCTAGTATTTTTCCTGCCCTCACAGTTTAACACTTACTAACACATTCTTGAAATTCTGTTTAATCTTATTCTTAAGAGGAGAACTCCTGACAAGGACATCTTATTTTCTACCAAAACTTAAGACATAACAAATAAATAGGGCAAAGAAGCCCCTGGGCCAGCTCCAAGGTTCAGGGGGATTGACTGGAGGGTTTGGGAGCCACAGTTTGTTGGGGAAGGTCTCTCCAGAGACATCTTGGTGTTACAAAAAAAAAAAGCTGTCCCTGGTATCAGGGACAGTAAAGAAAATGATAAATATAGATTTTATCATTCAGTAGACATGATAGGTAAAAGTTTTCACTTTATTGAAAGATATCTGCTTTTTCTCAGTTTGTTACAGGTGGACTTGATTGGTCATTTAGTTAATACATTTCACATGGTTGGTTATTTAACCCTTTATTATAAACATCATGTAGTACACCTTAACATGATCACAGCTGCAGATTGGTTGGAATTCTTCATCTCCAGCTCCCTGATGTGTCCTAGACTGAGCCATGGGAAATCTTATCTGGCTTTCTCCTTCTCTGACCAGAGAGCTGTGCATCCACATCTTGGGGGTGTCCATTGCCCTGTTTTTGCTCTCCCCAGGTCATGAGGACACAAGAGCAGATTTCCTGGCCAAGGGATCACCTTTCTGGGCCAGTTCTGCCCACAGCACCCACACCCCTGGGCTTCTCCCTGCCCTGCACCCAGCTCCTGCCCTGCAAGGTGCAACACCACACATCTCCTCCCTGCATTCCAGCACACCCACCACGCTTCAGGCTGTAATTCTTCACAGAGGGAAGGTTTTATTTCAGATGTGTGTCGAGCTAAGGCTGTGGCTCTTTGTTTCATTCCCTGTGATGGATTCCTGAGCCGTGGTATTGCACAGAGCCCGGCGTGGTGCCGCACTGCAGCTCCAGGCTCTTTGCAGGGTCTCCAGAAGGACACTGAGAAATCACCAATCACTCCCTAAACCCTGCAACAGGCATCTGCAGGGAATATCCACCTAACTCAGGGTAGCCACTGCTGCAGGAAGGAAATTGTTCCCCTTTATTCGTGGGATATGACTGCGGGGTAAATAAAAAGTGAGAGCAAGTTTTAAATGCTGACACCGAGAGGGTCAGAGGGGTCACCTGCATTTGTGAAACGCCCTGCACCTCTTGTCCCCTGTGCTGCCAACAGATGGAAATCATTTCACTGGGGGGGTGTGAGCTGAGGTCAGTGAGGGAGGGAGGCAGAGCCTGTAAGGAGCAGCTCATTAATACCCCCAGAGCCAAGGAATCACCTTTCTGAGCTGCTTTCTTTGTGCTGGTGTAAAACACAAAGGCGAGCAGGCGGGCCCATGGGCTGGAGGAGTTTAAATCAATATGACAAATCCATAATTACACAGAGGCTTGTGCACTGAGAACATCTTGGGCTTATGAGGGAAAACAAACGTCAGCACGAATCTCCAGTGCTGTATATAAAATCCAGACATATATGGTCAATCTATATAAATGCAAGTTTGTCTTATCCTGGGTGTTGTGTACACCAGTGTTTTCCAAATGTCACTGCTCTTTCTGCCTAATTCATAAATCATAACAGGAGATACAATAAAAGGAATTAGGTGATCATTAAAGCACTATGCACTGGATATATATTTCCTTTCCTCTTTCAGTCTGAGAGCTCATTAAAAGCTCGCTTGACTCTTGAAGTATCTTGACATCGAAGATGATGATGAATAGAGCTGCTAAGAGTTGTTAATAATTTGAAATACATTGTCATAAACACACGATGATGCTACAGGAGATTGTTATAGAGGTGTTATTTGTGCTTGTTTTATTTGGTTACCCTCTTAATTGACCCAGATTAGAAACATAGCATGAAGCTCAGCAAGTATTTATTTTCTCTCTAGAAAGACATTTTAATTAAAAAACGAACTATCAAAAAAAGAAGTCTGGGCAGGTGAAAATTACTGGAATGACAACATCCTGGCCATGTTGAGGGAGCACCTTGTGCTGCTGGGAGGGGATTCAGCCCATGCAGAGGCATTTTCAAAGGGATCTTCATCTTCCCCCTTTGAACCACTTGAGATTTATCCTGATAGAGATATTTAATGTATTTAGGAGGTTTTGTCCTGGAGAAAAGCTGGGTTTTATTTCAGGTAGCACAGAAGCACATGCACAATTGCATCCCTGCATAGAGGTGTCTGTGGTTCAATCTCATACACCCCAAAAGAAGTTTAGGACTTTGTCCCTTGAAGTTAGGCTGTGTGTGGGGTCCAGGTCGTTAAAACTCCATGGGGTGCAGGTTTCCAAATACTGAAGCTGTGTTCATCAATGGGAAGCGTGTGCCTAAATCCCCACTGCTCTGATTGCAAACTGGGTACCTCAAGTGGCGTTTCCAAAGTGCAGGGGTGGCCACCCACCTTCAGGCTGTGCCGCCCTCAAAATGCTTCTCTTTCTTTGCCACCCAACTTTTCCTCCTGCAGCAGAGGAGCACATCCCAAAGCACATCACTCATGCCAGGTCAGCTCTTCACTCTCCTCCATTCACTTGATGCTCCCAGATAGAGCATCCTGTAAATCATATTTAAAAATCCATTAGTGTAATGTTCCTGGAGTTGATATTAAGTGAGCTTTGGGGATCCTGCTGGCTCCAAATTCCCTTGTCTCTGACTAATTTACAGTATATTTCACCAGGACAGGCATTTTCATACTGAAGGACCAGCCTTGACCCTTCTCTCTCTCTCTTTCTCCTTTTTGTTCTATTATTTATCTGGTTTTAGCAGATGATTGATGGCTTCTGATGACAATGTGAGATTGTTCTTCTGTTTTTCCCACCCACCACTGTAAAAAAGGGAAATGCAACACATGGGGCAGGTGGAGGCTCCTCCAGCCTTTGCTGGGCTGTGCTCCTCAGGCCAGGGGCACAAAGCCTTTGGCAGCTGCAGGGTTGGGTGCAGGGGCTCCAAGCTTTTGTTTTCCATGCAGGATGAAACACAATATTAGGAGCTGCTCCCCTGTGCTGCTCCTGAGCTTGGGAGGGAGCCAGGGACAGCTGGGGGTGCTCCAGGCTGCCTGGAGCAGCAGGGATGTTGTTGAGCAGCTCCTACAACCACATAAAAGCTGGTGATTGTTTATTTAAATGAAGAAGTTAGAGCAATCTAGTAAGGGAGAAAAGGTTTCTCCCTTTGGCACGGAAAATGTGGGATGTGGAGAGTCCCTCAGCCTGGCTGAAAGCAGAGGGAAAATACCATGGAATCACAGAATGGTTTGTGTTGGAAAAGACCTTAAAGGTCATCTCATTCCAATGAGCAGGGACATCTTCAGCTTGCTCAGAGTCTTGTCCAGCCTGGTCTTGGCTGTTCCCAGGACACCCACAACCTCTCTGGGGCATCTGTGCAGTAATGCAACACTACTTGGTATTTATTTAAAGCTTTGATAGAAGAGTTTCAAAGCTCTTTGCAGACAATGCAGACCTGAGCCTTGCAATTCTCCAGTGAGGCAGGCTAGGAATTCATCAAGGCTTCATGCTGCTGAGAGGAATGGGGCTTCTTCCAAATGTGTGCTCTGCTCTCTTGTGAGAGTGTGAGCAGTTTGGCTCTTCGATTTTAAGATGGATTATCATCTTCAAAATACTGAGCAGCCCATCAGGTGGTTGAACTGTGGATCTGGGCAGGGCATTGAAGCCTGTCCAAGTTCTTCAGAAGAAATGCCTTCAAAGCAAGCAAGATCTTGTGGATATTCCTAAGGGGAAGGCTTGTGTTTGAAAAATGCAAGTTGAATTCTCAGTATTTGACTGAGTGCACAGATTTAAGGCATAACAGTGGCTCATGTCTCTTATCCTTTTATCCTACCTGATTATTAGGCTATGTGTTTTCTTAAATACACGTGACAGTCATGGACAGTTTGGTCTGTTGGGTTTCCTGGCTGTCCTTCAGAAGGACAACATTGTCCTTCACCACCAAACCTTTGGGGTGAAGGATGAGCTGAGCACACCTCGTGCTTGCTGGTTTTTAAATGAGAGTGGGCTGTGGGGACTGTGGTCCTTGTGCCCAACTCCCTTGGGCAGAGGGTGAAATAACACCTGAAATAAAACCTGCAAGCTTGCTGCCTGTCTGGGCAGTCAGACCCTCTCAGAGCCCTCTGACACCTCCCACCCCAACCTCACCTCGCTTCTCCTGCCCTGCTGAATTTGAAGTCGTCCCAAAATATGCCAGGAAATGTTAGGAGTGATGCTGTTTGGAATCTGCTGCACAGGGCTGGCAGTGGGAGCCCAGACATCTCAGGAGGCTCCCTGAAGAAGGAAAGCTGATAACAGCAAAGCTGACTCCTGCAAGCTGGGCAGACCCAAAGGCCTCTGCTTTTGCTTGGTCTCTGCTGAAGGTGATTGACTTTGAGTGAGCAATTGCTGCTGACTCTGCAACTTGATCCTGGAGTTTATGTTCTGTGTAAGTAACCTTGAGATAGGGATAACTCATAACCTTTACCTGACCCTGGCTGTGCATCTCAAGAGAACAGCAGCTCTTTGTTTGAGGTTTTGGGAGCCATGGGAGGTATATTTAGCTTGTAGTCATGAACTGATGCTAAACATATGTGTCCAGACAGCTTCATTTTGTCTGTGAGTAAGTATTGATTAATGGAGGTATAAATTTATACACGCAGTGGATTGTTCCGTGGAATTGGTACCAAGCCATCAGTAGGCTGATTTTGTCTTTTTAAATAAAATTAAACACTTGTTTTGAGGGAAGAAGGACTTTGGGTATTGATGGGTGAGTGACAGGATGTGCCATGCACGTTGTGCTCAGCCAGGCTGTGGCAGGAAACGTGTGCTCGTGTGGAAAGGGGTGGTATCAAACCAGCTGGGAGCCAGCACCATGTTAGGGGGGTTAATGAAGGGCTGCACAAGTTGTCTCCTTTAGCCTGATCTCCCACAATAAGAATTTTTATAGAATTCCTTAAATATTTGCTTTCTGTTTAATTTGATCTATTCTGAACATGTGAACAAAGTGTTTATGTTGCAAAATTATTCTTGAACCTTGCAGGTTCTCAGGGAGAGTGACATTCCTGATAGTAGCAGCAGTGGCTGGGACAAATTCAGTTTCAGGGCAGTCTCAGGTGTGGGCATGGGCTTCATGGGCAGCCTCAGGCATGACTGGTGGTGTCCTGGACAGGATATTTTATACTCTGGGTGGTAAGAACATCCAGCCCATGCAGGATAGCTTTGCTCTAAATCTAGAGCTTCTTGAAGGGAATCCTGCCTAGATCATGGCAACCCTTCCTGATCAAGCATTCAGATTAAACATTTTGGTCTCAACAAAACGTGTTGATTTTCTAATTTGCCATTATTCAGCATCCACACTCCTCTACTGGGCAGAAAATGGATGTATTCAAAAAACTCATGGCTGATGGGTTTTGTACCCCACAAAGGCACAGCCTTTACAACTCTGGCTTTTCAGTGGTTTCTTTTGTTTTTAAAGAGAATTGGCAGGTGATGGCCACTGCAAACCCTGCAAGCAAGAGAGCAGCGAGGTGATGGTGCCTTGTCCTCTCCCCCTCTTGGCCATGGCACAGAAATGGTGTCTGCTGGAATTCTGCTGGTCAGCAGGGTGGAAAGAGGAATCTCTGCAGGGCTGGGGGAGCTGGAGGTGAAAGTGCAGCTCCTCTGTGTGCACCAGAGGTTTTCCTTTTCCAGTAGAAGGTTTGTACAGAAAATCAACTCCTGTTCAGGCTCCTGGGGCAGATTTGTGTTATNGGCTTATCAAATCGTTATTTATAACACGTGTGTAAGTGATAGCATGAATTTTGTCCCTGCTCACCTCTCTGGAGATGGAAATGCATTCCCACAGCCTGGGACTGGGCAGGAGAGTGTCCAGGAGGACACAGGCTGGCTTTGTGTGGCTCTGAGTGTCCTCACACAGCAGCCCTCACCCCTGCTCCAAACCAGCTGGCTGGGAAAGAACTGAATACCAAGAATCCTAATATCAATCCTGTATCAATCATAGAAACTGTTGATTTTTTTATTATTATTATTTTTTTGTGACACTTTGTGTTGCAAACAGCTCAGGTCACAGAGCACCCACTGGTTCCTGTCTCCCAGCTCACAGACTAAGGCCTGAGGATCTGCAGGTTGGGTGAAAATGGTTTATTGAGGGTTTGTCTGCATGATTTCCACATGCTGACACTTTTAATCCTTGGCATCAGCCAGCAGAATTACAAAAGGTGAAGGAAAACAATTTACATGAGAAAATATTAGAGCTGTATCCTATTCTAGCCTATCATTTTAAAATGTCTCTGTAGAATACAATGTTTTCTGTAGAAGGCAGGGTCCCTGGCTTCATAAACCCTTCTAAATTACCACCTCACCACAGCCTCCAGCAGCTGTCCTAGCTCCTCAGGTCATTTTTAGCATTTGAGGATAAAAAAAGAATCCAAACCACACACTTTGAAAACAAAGCTCCTGGTGGGTCCCACACTGTGGGGAGGGGGCAACTTCTTGTGACTCCTGAGAGCTGATGTTAGCCAGCCTGGCTGAGCAATAATGGGGTTGGAGAACAGGGGGATTTGTTAAATCAGCTTGAACTCATGGAATTCGTATTTATGTGCATTTGCTTCTAGTGGAAAACAGGGGTGACACTACTGGAAGAAAAACTAGCTTTGAGAAATAATTTAATCTATCCACAGAGGACCTATACAGAGAAGGGGATTATTGAGGAAAAAGGGAAGTGGTCCTTCAATTTTGCCAGCAATATTGTGCATTTCCCTCAGCAGAGCTGAGGTTCTTTTGGAGCTTAGCCTTAGGAGTGGAAACATAATGATGGGCAAACCTCAGGAGACTTGCAAGTGTGGGGTTTTTTTTTGATTTAAAATAATAGGCCTGGCTCATGTCTTCATTCTAGCTCAAAAGACAGAAGAGGGGAACAAGATGTGCAAATTCTTCATTTCCTTTTCAGCAGTCTCCAAAAATTAAGCCTTTAAAGAAATACCTCTTGTCTGCATGGCAGTATGAAGGAATTTTTAGAGTTTAGGATCCTTGTTGAGGTTTAGCTCCAGCTTTTGCCTCTAACACTGCTTCTCTGGAGTTGTTCTTATTTTTTGGAAGCTGAGAGTATTTTGCTCCTTGTGATTCTGCTTTTACCTGTGCATTGTTTGTGGCTGTCACCCACCTGCTGTGTCAGGGAGACCTCAGCCCTGACAGCTGTTAATGTTGCTGGCTACCATTACAACAAAAAAATCCATCAGACTGAAAATGGAGATGAACTGGCAATGAAAAACATGACCAAGAAGTGGATGCTCTTGGTCTCTTATGAATTTTGTGATAAAAAATGGGAATTTGACCTTTGTATAAAGGCCAGTGCCGTGTGCAGCCTGTATTTGAGTTTCTGTGTTTCTTCCTGGCTTTTTTTTTCACCAGCAGCATAATTAGTTTGTTGAGCAGCTTAATCATCCCCTGTACAATAGTTTGTCTCTGGTCCTTGTATTTGCTCCATCATATTTAGCACTAACAGCACATTTTCCACCAAATCACTGCTCTTGGAACAACACATCCTTTTCTAATGTGAAGCTCCAGTCCCTGGCTGTGAGCAGGAATTGGCTGCAGTGGGGCTTTGATGCTCATAAGTATTTAGTCCCTCACACTGTGCTCTTTGAATCAATAACCTCCTTTGGTCTGTAACCTAATAGAATTGCTTAGTGGAGAAAATTTTGCTTGTGCTTCATCCACTTAGCTTATTTCAGTCTTCTGACAGATTTACTCCATCGGGAGAGCCAGTGAAAATGATCCCATGCTTGTCACATGCCCGTGACAATAATCATCATCATATTTTCCCCCGTGTACTCCAGGATGGAGACAACACTCAGCCTTTGGAAAGAATTGGGATGGATGTGGATAAAATAAGAGTTGGGTGGGAATCAGCAGCTGATGCTGGAGGAGCAGAAGCAGGGCAGAGAAGGCTGGAAATGGGAAAGCTGCTGGGCAAACCTGATATTTTCTGTGTGCTGCCAGCAGGACAGGCCACTCTGTCACCTCTGGGCAGGACAGCAGGGGATTTCAACTCACAGGTGTGTTCCAGCACAACCCTAAAGCTCCACGTGGGCTGAAAGCATCCAGAGGCCATGGCCACGTGTGAGATGCTGCAGGGACAGGGGGAGTGTAGAGATGTAAGGGTGTAGAAAACTGAATTTGGAGGAAATGGGAAAAGCAGCAGGGTTTAGGCTTTGATGTAAAGCTGCCCAAGGATTCCATCCTGCTGATGTGGGGATTGCTCACCTCACTGCACCTGTGGGTATTTGGGCATGAAGAGGTTAAGCTGTCTACGCTCTTTTGTTTTGCCCTGCCTCTCCTCCCTCCAGAGGAAGATTTGTCTATAAAGTTATTTTTAGACGCCTTGTGTGCAAATTTGGTGGGAAGACAGGCAGGCAGCAGCCCCCAGCGAGCTGCTGAGCCCACCCCTCTCAGCTTACAGCAGGTAATTAGCAGATAATCAGGCCAAAATCACAGACTCCAACGGGCTAATTTTATCACATGTGCTGACATCGGTAGGCTCGTTGAAAGTAAGTTGTGGGTTGTTGGTTAAATGTGTTTCCTAACTTGTTTATGAGCTGGTGTTCCTGTGCTCTGTGTAAAGGCAAGATCAAATGCAGGTCTTGTCATGCAGCAGCCACTGGTGCTTTGGTGAGGTTGGATAGCACAGGATGTTTCCTAGCATTAAAATTGCATTTTATTGGGACCTGCTTGCTGCTGCTGCTGGTGTTTCCAATAATGCTGTCGTGTTTTGCTGCAGGCTTGGTATGGAAGGTGTTGGAGATTTGATTCAGCAACATATTCAGGCACGTGCTTTGAGGCATACTTATTCCACTAACCTGTAATTATATATCTATAAATGTACATATAAAAAACTGGAGGTGCCTGCTGAGATTGGGCTGTAATTTCTCATGATCTAAATGGAAATTAAGCATGTATTTTTAAGCTACATTTATACTTAGGAGTTTTGCTAATTTAGGGCCTTAGTAACTCCTGCAATTTTTTTTTAGCAAAGAAAAATATTAAGTGTCAGATGGTTGGGCTGAATGGCTTTCAGGACCTGCATATTTCTCTCTTTTAGTGATATGGTGAAATAAAGATACTTCTTAATAGAAAACACACTCATCCTTCTGGGTACAATAAATCTAAGACAGGTAGATATAATAAAAACTATCACTATTTCCTCCTGATAATAGAAAGATTAACTTGGCCAAGCTTGCAGGGTCAAAAATAGGCTCAGTAACAGGAATCTGTGGGACAGATGACCTGAAGATTGTGGGAGAAGATCCTGACCTCCTGCTGGCTGATTTTTTGTCCATGGCTTGGAAAATCTGGCTCTGAGAGAGGTACCAGCTTGCAGCAGGCAAAGGTGGGCTGGGCTGTCCCAGAGGTCAGCAGGACATTTGGGTCACAAAAGTGCCTTTTGTGGGCTTTCCCTTCTGTGGACAGATGAAGGTTTGGGATCAATCCTGTGGTGGAAAGGTGAGGGAACTCGTGAGGTCTTTTCCATTTCCAGATATGTCTCTGGTTTTGCAGCGGATTCTTGATGAGTTTGGAGGATTAATTAATTAATCCTCCAAAATGCCTCTGAGCTCCTGCCTCAGTCTCTTCCCTGCAGCATTTTGGATCTGGCCTTATAGAAGCAAATGTCAGACGCAGGAATCAGTCTCCCTCAGGTGAGCATTTAATGTTTTGTAGGAGAGAATAGACCTTTGTAACCTGTTTTCATTTTCTGAACACTTACCATGACAAAAAGTGTCTGTGGCTGAATTGAACACAACTTGAGTGTTTGCTGCAGTATTTATCCAAGTCCACACAGCTGTGAAGTCCTGCATGCAGTCTCACCTGAGAGTCCTGTTCTTTGTCAGTGTATCTTGTGCTTTCAGGCTAAATAAGAAAAGCTGTGGGGAAAGTAATAGCTCAGGTTGAAGTAATAATTTGCTGACAGGCTGGCAAATATGTATTTTGTCTAGCATATAAACTTGGTTCCTTTTTTTCCCTGCTCATGATGGAGGCTGCTTGCATAGAGGAAATATCCCTGGTGATAGAGAGCCAAATTCACTGGGCTCTGGGTGCATTCAAGTGCTCTGTCTGCCTGTCATGTGGCAGATTAATTCAGTGGCAGGATATGGTACCTTTGCCTCAAGCAGGCAGGGGCCATTCTGCAGGAAGCATAATTCTTCCCAGGAGCTGCCTCGTGAGCAGCGTGTTGGAGCAAAGGAGAAACCTCTCACGTGCAGGAGCTGTGGTGGTGATGCCTGGGCTGGCCTNCTGAGATTTGGATCATTTGTCCTTGGTCCCCAGCTGGAGAAGGAATTGTTTTGTCTCCCTGCTCGGTGCAGAGAGCTCACCATCCCCTAATATGAAGCTCAGACCCACACACTAAAGCACCACAGAATCTGAAAAATATAAAAGCTAAAACCTGAGGCATCAGTGGTAGCTCCAGAAATGAGATTGTGAGTCTGGTTTCACCACAAGTCCCCACTTTCCCGACCATCCATCTAAAGTTCACCCAGCAGCAGCCACTGACTGCACCATGCACAAATTTTTAATGCATGAGTCGTGTCTGGCTCTCACTCCACACTTGCTTTTGTTGTGTAAAAGTTTGTGGTTCTTAAGAGAGAGAAAATTTCACCATTTGCCGTGAGACAGTTGCCAAGGAGAGTGCCTGTCCCATTGCATTGGGGTGATGACATTCAATATTTATTTGAACATGTGGATTATTTTTGCCAGTTGCTTGTCAAAAACTTGCTCCATGGGAGAGGAAGGAGGGGGGTGGGAGAAGGAAAACCCTCCAACACTCCTGCAGGATGAGTTTGGGTTAATTTCCAGAGCTGGTGGGGATGGAAGAGAGCAGCTAGTGGTAGGCACATGGTGATAGGAGAAGGGGGAGCAGTTTTAAATTAAAAGAGATTTAGTTTAGATGCTAGATAGAAATCCTTCCCTGTGAGGGTGGGCAGGCCCTGGCACAGGTGCCCAGAGCAGCTGTGGCTGCCCCTGGATCCCTGGCAGTGCCCAAGGCCAGGTTGGATGGAGCTTGGAGCACCCTGGGACAGTGGGAGGTGTCGGGGTGGAAGGAGATGATCTTTAAGGTCCCTTCCAACTCAAACCAGTCTGGGATTCTGGGTTCACTTCCACTGCAGTCACAGCAGAGATGATTCTTTCATTGTGGTCCAGCTCCCAGTGGATCTGCAGTTTCATTTTCCCATCACTCTGTGCAGTTTCAGCCACACCACGTGCCCTGCTCTCTCTCATTCCCAGAGTGAGTGCCACGGGGGTCTGGGCTCCATGACACACTCAGCTCCTAGGGTAAAAATGAAACCTTCAATGCCATCCTTTGGAGCTGAGCTCTTCCAGTAAAACATTTCAGTGGAGAAAAGAGGGAATTCTGTTAAAATCAAGATTCATTTGAGATTTTTCTGATCAGATCTATGTATTTCCCAGCTTTCTCAAGGATCACTAAGTATGAAAAACCAATTTCATTCACCATTTTTAGTTGGCTTCCAAGTCAGTCCTGAAGTCAGACAGATAAGTTACTGCTGGTAGTTCAGATCCTGCCAAAAACCTCATGAGAAGCAGCTACTGAGGTTTCTGTGTTTAAGCACTGACAGATGGAAATGGTATCTGATGCTTTAGCATTCTTTAATTGAGCTCTCAGAGGCATGACAAGGTCCAATGGCTGGAAACTGAAGCCAGAAAAATTCAAATTGGAAATAAGGTACAAATTTTTAACAGTGAGAGTAATTAAACTCTGGAACAGTTTATCAGGATTTATGATGTGATGGATTCTCCATGGTTTGATCTCTTCAAATCAAGAATGCATGTCTTCCTCAGCAATACTCCATAGCTCAAACAGAAGTTAAGGGGCTCAACACAGATTTTTTTAAAATGTAATTGCATGACCTGGATGATGCAGGAGGTCAGGCTACCACATCTGAAGAGATAAGAATCTGTGAATCTGAACCCAAACAAGTCCCTTGACTCCAAGCCCTGCATTTGAACTTAATGTGAACCTAAATCCCCTCTCTGCTCCATTCTGTCTGCTTGGAAAAGCAAGAAGGACTTTGTAAGGCAGCAGTTTGAGGAGTTTAATGCAGCCTTTTCATCTATGAGGATTTTGGCCAGGATGCTGAAGAACTTTAACCTTCCCTTTGGTCTCTTTCTCATCCCAGGAGGTTCTCTGTGGTTGACTAGAGCTGGCCCTGTGCTCAGAAGTGCTGCTGAGCATCTTGGGGAGCCAGGTATTCACTCCCCACCTCCCCCTGGTTCCAGGAGCACCCTTCTCCTCTGCTTGTTGTTTTGGGGATTCTGCTCACCTCCAGAGTTAAATTTATCTCAGTGCCACCCTTACCTCCCCCAGAGGTAATTAGTGGTGCTGTGAAAGCTGAATCATGAAGTGCATCATTAAGAATGGCACACAGGTTAGGAAAAAAGTCAGGCCAGCAGTGTTTCAGGCACCTCCTTTTTCCTGAGGCTCCCCACGCTGCTTGCCCAGTTTCACTTTTATGTGGCACATTCTAAGGACTGGTGTTGCAGCTGCCAACACAAACTGGCGAAACAGAAGGTGGAAGAGGTCTGTTAATTGGCTCCAAGTGCCAGTTTCTCTAGAGGGGCTTTTCTTACCAGAGAGAAACTGTTCAGCAGTGCAGGAGCAGGTCACACCTGCAGAGCAAATGGGTTTCCTCAGTCTGGAGACATCTACAGAGCAGAGTAATAATCCAGCAGAAATATCAGAGTTTGCTTTTTAAGGGACGTCTGAGAACGCAAAGGAATTGCCCTTTATTAAAAAGGCCAGACCAGAGTCTCTCTCGGTGCATATCGAATGCAGATCTTTCACAAGGATCCTTGCTGGAGAGGGGAGGAGGGAGGTGGGTGGGAAGAGGAGGATACAGAGAGGGAATTTAACCCTTAAGGACCTTCCTCAACAACCTTGCTTTGCAAAGAAATCTTTGCCATGGAAGCATCTTCTCCCTCACGAGTGAGGGTTTGCTGTGTGCATGGAGAGCAGCTGGTGCTTGTGGGAGACCTGGTTGTGTCTGTCCTGTTCCCCAGATCATCCTGTGTCTCCTGGCTTGGAGGGAGAACACAGTGAAGTCTTTTTTCTCTCTAGACTCAGTCACATGAACCTGAGCCACCTTAATGGCTGTTTTGTTGTGTGTCATCTCAGTGAAGTGTTCAGAAGCACCTTGGATTAGGGGGATTGTCTGACAGAAGATGGACAGAACATTTGGGCCTTCATGAGAATCACAGAATTGTTTAGGTTGGAAAAGACCTCTAACATCATCTAGTCCAGCTGGGCTTCAATGGGTCCTCATTTTTTGTTGGATGGTGCCACTGCAGGACAAGAATTTAGGGGTTGGCTGTCTTCTGTGCCGTGAGCAAGGCAGAAGGGGCTGCAGAGCAGCAGATGTGGGACCACCTGCCCCAAACAATTTTCTCCTGACCTCCCTAGCTGGGGCCTGGCTCAGACCCCAGGTGTGATGCTGGGAGACACTCGGTGAGTGCAGACATGGAGTTACAGGTTTTGCTTTGGATCTTTGGGCATTGTGCGTGTCTCCAGGACTGTTTATGGATTCCTGGCGTTCATAACTGTGTTTATTCTCAAGGAGCTTTGCTGCTTCTCTGCAGCCCAGCATACTTTATGTCAGGATCTCATAGTCATCATGTCCTGAGGTATTTTTGGTGGGCAAAACCTGGCAGATGTGGGGGTCAGGGAGGCTTTGGAGCATTCACGTGCTGCCAGGAATCACTGCTTTGGGAATGGCTCTGCCTGCTGCACACGCTGTTGTTCTGACGCCTTGGATTTTCTCCATTCTTGGTCCTTTGTTTCATTGGAGATGGGTTGGATGGACCAGCAGCACAGCACGAGGATGATGTAATGGGCTGTGTGTTACTACCCAGGATTTGTGCAGCCACGGCTCCGAGGTCAGCTGGAAAGAGCTGGGGGCAGCAATGATGTTTTTTTAATTCTAGAAGATTCCTGGCAGCCTTTGACTGGGCAAAATCCTATCCCAGTGTCCTGCTGCTGATGATACAGAGGCCCCCAGTGTGTGCCACAGCCAGCACAAGAGGAACCCACCTGGAAGAGCCTCCTGATGGCTCCTTCCTTGGTTCTGCCTCTCTCTGTGGTCCTGTCACCTCCTCTGTGCCTCCACATCCCAGGAGAGTGGCCAGCTGAGCCAGCACATTGTCTTGCACCTTTGCTGCTGTTACTGATCTCAATCTGTGACCTGCACACAGAACACAAAGCTTTCATTTCCTCTTTTGTCCCCTGTATTTTTTTTTCCTTCAACCCACACATCCCCTATCAGTTTTGTGAAATTTCTTACTGCTGACTGCTGTTCATTGCCATTACTCTTTCTTGTTTTCTATGGAGAAGAATTTCCCATTCATTTTCTACTTCATGATTTGGCTTTTGCTTGTCCTCCAAGGCAGAGCAGATTTTTGCCAGCTCAGCCTCCTTTCTTTTCCATGGGATTGTGGTTCCTCTGTGCAGGGAGGAAAATGATCTTGAACAGCTCCCAATTATCAGTCACATATTCCTGCTCAAATTCTTTCTTTCAACTGTTTTGCTTTGTAATTATTTTCAGCTTTGTTAAGCTGGCATTGGAAATCATCAAGTAGATACATTACTCATTTGGACTTTATTCTATTTGCACATAACAAATGTAATCAAATCAGTCTCTTGTACCTAAGCTGCTGCTATATTTTTACATTCTGTCATCAGTTCCCCTTGATCTGCAAAAATGAGGTCTAATATAGAATTTCTTCTATGTTTGATGCAATTGTTTTTGTGTCTGGATATTTTCAAGTATAATTTTAGGAATTCCGAGCACATTTTTAGTATTTGCAGCACAAGGCTCCAACATATGGCTTTCAAAATGAAATCCCCATAGAAATGTAGCTCTCTTTCTTGAGTGGAATAACTATGTTTACAATAGCTCAGTGCTACATGAAAATGATAGTGTTGTTAGTAATCTTGAACAGAATTTTGAAGAGTTCAATAAATATTTCTGTTCCTTACAAGGGAAAAAGGGAGACTGTGTGATCATGTCCTTTAACAATAAAACACCTTTTATACTGAATGAGGGTTGTGTAGCAGCTCTTAATTAGAGATAATAAATACCAGCAAGTTACATCTGTGTGGAAGAATTTTAGCTGTGTGCCATTATTTTTTAAGGGATAAACAAGGTGGCTCACAGAACTAAGGATTTTTCTGCCTGACATTAATCCTAGACAAAATAATGGAATTGCTGATAGGGCATGTAATTAGTAAAGAATTAAAGGGATTAATGCAAGTAGTGTCAATCAACATGGGCTTACAGAATATAGTTCTTGTCTAATTAGGTTTTTTTTTCAGGGAAGATTACAAATTGTGTTGATAAATGTAATTGATATGATAAACGTCTGGGAAGGCCTGAGGATCCTGATCTGATCTTGTGGCTGCAGGTTGGACTAGGTGACCTCCTGAGGCCCTTCCCAACCTGGAGCACCCAGTGGTCCCTTGAAAATATTGTCTTTGGCTACAAATAACTTCTTACACAGGACTGGGATGGTAGAAAACCAGTTAGGTACCACTGGAATAGATAAGAAATTGCTGTACTCTCCAGTTTTAAATGGAAATTCATCAATGAGTGGACATGCTTCTAATGGAGTCCTGGGGGTTATCACAGATCCACCTCTGTGGTGAGCCAAAATCTGAAGATCACTGAAATAAAAGACAGATCACCAGAGCAGGATGATTTGGGTCCCATTAGTAACCTAAATGAAAACAAGAAACGTGTTTTAATAGGACCCACCTAGAGCTGAGCCATGTCCAGGGAATGGTGACACTAAAAGAGTCGTGTGGAGCTGTGGGACCATCAGCAAGCACAGACCCCTGTGTGAGAGTGTGACAGAGAAGAAAAATGTCATATTTGGGGGCATAAAACCAGGAATATTTGGGACAAAGAGGAAGGGACTCCTCCTGCAGTTTCCAGTTGTGACTTTGGCAGTTCAAGGAAAATGTTGTCATCAACAGTTGGAAAGAATGGAGAAAAAGGACTCATTAAATGATTGGAAAGCACCTCCACCCTCTGGAGACCAGAGGAGACACTTTGCATCATCTGACAGAGAGGAAGGTGACAGGGAGTTTTGATCACTCTGATGGACAGAAATAATAATAATAATAAATATGGTGAAAAAGCTGAGTTCAGTCCAGCAAATAAAGGCAATAAAACCCAGCAGAGAGAAACCAAAGGTAGAGGAACTCAGACTAGACATAAACCACACTCAGCAGTGAGAGCAATTAACCACTCACAACAGCACACTGAGAAATATGAAGCTCTCTGTTTCATTGGAAATTTTTACATGGGTTTTATTTTCCTAGTATTTCTGCTCTGGTTTTAGAAGGAATCAGTTCTGGGAAGTCTTGTGACCTGTGTTATCCAAGGGGTCAGAAGTCAAAATCCCAGTCTGGTTTTGTCCCTGATTGCTCCAAGGGTCTCTGACACGATGTGTGCTCCCAGCTCAGCTGTCTCTGTCCAGCACAAGGGGAGGGCTCACAAACCAGGCTGATCTAGGAGCAGTTCAGGAGTTTGATTTGTTCCTTACCAGCTTAGATGAGGATTTTAGGAAAAAAAAAAAACAACCAAAAACCAGAACTGAATTGTCTGAAAACCTTGTTACTTATTAAAGCATTGCTGATACAGATGAATTCACTCAGCTTCTCATTGATTCCTCCCCCTCTTTGGAGACAAGAGGCACATCCACACAGAAGAGACAAACTCCAGTCCCTCAGCACGAGGTACTGACTAAATGTAATGTTCAGAAGGTGAAGTGAGGAGAGATGAACACCCCCTGGGACTTGTGTCCTCTAATGGAATTTATGTCCCATGTGGCTGTTGATTCACGTTCTGATTCAGCTCTGAAAGTGAGCAAATGTTTTTAATCTCCTAAATATTTTCAAGAGTTCACCTAGACACTTGGAAACAGTAGGGAAAAAAAGAATAGCAGCATGTGAATGAATGTGATTAACGGGTCATGGTTATTCCCAGATCCTTCTTTTTAATATAATTACTTCATTACAGCATAGCCATGTCACAGAACTTCTATAAACAAGTGCTGATGTCTGGCTGCTTGGACTCTTTAAAGTCCAGATCTTGGAGAGAAAAAGAGATTTGGGATGGAGAAAAATAGCAATTAGAGTTTAATGGTAAAATGGAGAATTAATGTGTAGTGAATAAAACTCCTTTCAGTGGAAAATGTTTTTTGTGTTAACTTTTGTAAGAAAACAGTTTTCCATACTTGTCAGGCTTGACAGTTAAAGTTAATGGTGTTAAAAAACAGAGTACTGAGAAATGTTCCCTTTGGTGTGAAAGATTTATTCAATGAGAGTTTGCTTGAAAAGTTATTTTGGCTAAGGGTGCTGGCTTTTGCCTAATGCTTGGAACAAAGGTCCTTGCTGTGTTACCAGGATGGGGACAGCCCCAAATTTATGATTTCCCAGTTAAGATGACATAACCTATTTTGTTGTATTGTTGACCCCTTTTTGAATAGAATACCACTATTGAAATGTTTTTTTTTTTTCCCTTCTGGAAAACCACATCAAGCAAATTCTGACTCACTCTGCCTGGAGTAAAGCTTGGGACATGCTGGGATGCTCAGAGACAGAATCAGTGAATTGATCTGCACTGAAAGCAGACTGAAAAGTGAGTTGAACTGTTTCTCCCCATTACATGCTATTTAGCAAGGTAGTTAGAGCCTGAAGTTTCTCGTGTCATATTTGTGTGGCCAAAAAAAAGCCTGTCCAGTAGCAGAGCTGTCTCTCCCCTGGCTGTGGTGGAGGTCAGGGTTTGTAAAGGAGTTAAAGCACGGCTGGGTGCTCTGGGGATCTTTACTCAGCCATTTCTGGGGAGGGAAATGTTTTTCACACAAGCCCATGGAGCTCCTTGGTCTGACAACCTGCCTGCTCCTTACTCACCCCAGTACTGCTACAAAAATTATGCCTCTGTCCACAGAGGGTGGAAGTTGAGGGCAGTTTCCCTTTTAACACCAGAGGGTTTTGTCTCTTGAAGCACCCTCTGGGTTTTCAGCTGCTTGTGACACTGATAAATCAGGTCTGTCACTGCCTGTGGTTTCCCTGAATCAGGCTGGGGGGACATGCACGCAGGTTTTGTTCTGTTGTTCCAAAGCAAAGGCTCATGAATTGGCTTTTGAAATCTGTCTGCTCATTGTCCACTTTTTCAGCCCCCAATTTAATGCTATTTTTTGTTATTTGGACCTCTCAAAATATCTGAATTCTGCCTATTAAGGAACCTTGTAAATATGGAGTCAGCATAGGCTGGCAGAGGTCCACTGGCCTCTAAGGAAAGCTGGTTGGAACCATTTGGGAATCTATTCTGGAGTTTAGAATAAATTCATCAAGACAGCCCAGAGAGGCAGGGATTAAAATTAATAGTGTTAAAGCTCAGGTTTAGAGCCCACCCTTGTCAGAAATGATATTTTCCTGAGCTCATATTGAGCAAGACTGCATTGCATGGCTTTTTCAGAAGAAACCCATAAACATTTTGAGGCTTCCTGGGCACAGGTTCTGTGAGTTTTTGAACTGCTGCTCTTTCCAGCCCTCCCAGTTGCTTTATTCTGTTTGGATCCTGGAGAGTTTGGTTGCAAAGAGAAAACAGATCATGGAGCCCTCACTCTAAACACCCGAGAATGCAATGTGAGCTTGGTTTAAAGGTTTGTTTTTAATCCTTCAGTAAATTAAACTCTGAATGATACCCCCGTGACCCCAGTGATGTGGGGGGCTGAGGGACAGCAGTGTCTGGAAGTTTTTGGGTGTGTGGGGTCTCAGATCCTGCAGTGAGAGGTTTGCAAGGCAGAGCTGGAGCCTCTCACCCTCCTCCAGCTGCACCTCATGGAATGATCTTGCTGGGATGGATTCTGGGATCAGCCCCAGTGCAGCAGCAGATGAGCCCCAGGGAGGAATGTTGGTTATGTCCACCTTCAGATCTGTCCAAGAGGGGCTTTGTTAATGTCACAGCCGAGTCAGACTCCCCTGACCTGGTAGGTGGATGTGTTTATCCTGGAGAAAATTCCACATTCCTCACTTTGTGAGTCCTGAGAACCCCCATTTACCAGGGCAAGGGGCTGGGGAGAGCAAGGAGGTGGCAAGATCCACATGGGTAGAGTCACTAGACCACACTTTGACCAGTATTTCTTGAGGAGTGCTGGAAGATTTGCAGCTTGACAAGGATTTGAGCAAAAACGTTCACCATGTGGTTCCCAGAATGGTTCCTAAACCCAGCTCTAGGTCCTGTCATGAGAGAAGACTGATTTCTGCTGGCACACAGGAGCTGCATCTCTGAATTGTGAGTGCCGCTGGTGCAGAGAGCCAGAATGCCCAGAGATGGAGTCAGAGCCCAGCTTTGTGCTCCCACAACTCAAACCCAGGCACCAGATGACTTTTTTTTCTACAAACTGCATTGCTCGTGGATGTTTCCATGAGGTGTGAAAGCTTCCTGTGAAGATTGAGTTCAAGTTACCCTCCTACTTACCCTCTGTGCCAGTAGCCCTTAGGACAAATAAAACTGGCCCCAAAATGAACTGACCTCCTTGCTGATAGAGAGTTTTTCCTTTAGCTCAATTTATTTTTTTGGGCTGGTTATTGTTGTGCCTGCCTGGGTTCAGAGCCTGATGTTGGTGTTCCACCCAGACCTCAGATGGTCATTCTGGCAGGAGAAGGCCAGGTTCTCAGTTACATGCTGGCAATAAATGGACTTTTAAATGGAAGGAAATGCTATTTTTATCTATTTGGAAGCAATGTTGCACCACTCTGTGTGGAAAGGAAAACCGTGCCCAATGTGTTTATTATTATTATTATTATTATTATAACCCAACATCTTCTCTTGAAAGTAGAAGTGGCCTTCAAAAGACTCCAAACTGCAAGGAATTTAGCTTCTCCCCCCACCCCAGAAATATGTTTGCTTTTAATGACATTTTCATCCATAAAAGCTAAAAATAACATGCCTTATTAAATTCAAAGCACTCTGGGACACAGTTTGCTCTTTTTTTGGCTGAGAAGGTAAAACTTTCCTCCGAGAGGATCACGTTTTCTGTTGGGTTTGGTGTTTTGTCTGCCTGCCAGCTGCAATTCTGTGTGGCTGTGGAAAATGGAGGGGACCAATGTGCACCACTGACAAAGCTGGGAGCCTGAGGAGCTGATGTCTCCTTCCTACATGCAGAGAAGTTGTTGCTGCCTCCTCCTTTTGTCAGGAGGAATGATGCCAACACAGCTCATACAAGCATTCAAGCCAATCACACTGGTCTATACCTGGACTTTTCACACCTTTGGTGTCATCAGATGTTTCTACTTGCAATCTAGCATTGTATAGCAAAACCCACTGGGAAACAGCTGAGTTCCTGTTTTGGTTTGGGAAGGGAGGGAATGGCTGAAACGACAATAATTTCAAATATTTGTGGCACGTTCAATGTACAGTGCTTCAGTTTAAATCCTCACCTTGGTGCCTGCTCAAAGCTTTGTCACACACACCTGGGCTCAGGTTGAACCAGATCAGATTTTCTCTCACTTACTGAGATGCATTTGAGCTGTCTCCAGTTTCTCATCTCTTCCTGATTGTTTTTAGACAGTCACAGATGTAGTTCAGAGCAGGTTACCTGTCTTCTGGAGAGCAGTAAGAGGAACTGGAATATTATGCCCAAAGGAAATCTCAACCCTTCTCTTGCTATTGCAACAACTGGATGTGGTTTTAGAATGTTGAGGTGCATATTAAATAATTTAAAGTCAGAAAGTAACCACGGTGGGGTGATTTTTGCTATTGATGACCTCTCCAGTATTTTCCCCATTCCCCATGTGAGTTCCTGCCCTGATGAGGAGAGCCTTTCTTAGTGCTCCTCCACAGCATTGATTTTTTTCCATGCTGGTCTGGTTTAGGCTGCATGTGGTGACTGGACAGAGAAAAATATAAAAACCAGCAGCAGGGGTGAATTGTGAGGGGTGCACACCACAGAGCAGCGAGTTGGTCGTGGTGCTGCAGGACATCTCTGCCTCCAAAATCAGGCACTTGTTTCCCAGGAGACCTCGTGCCCCCTTCATGAGTTTCTGAAAGGTTGTGCAGGGGCTTGAAATGTTTTTGCAGCTGATCCAGATGAAATCCCATCAGGTGGAAGGGAAAGGAAAGCCACGTTTGCTGGATTATGGCTTCCAAATCCTTCAGCTTCTGCAGAGGGCAGGAGGGGGCTTGGGGAGGGAATCACGACGGGAGCAATTAATCTCAGTGCAGCCTGGACAGCCCTCATCACGGGCTGACAGTGATTTATGAACCAGGCTTTCATATTTTTCTACTCTGTCTTGTGCAGGAGCCAAGTTAGATCTGCCCCAGTGAGCTGGGATAGTTCCAGGGGGGCTGGTGGTCTTTGCCAGCGTTTTGGGGACAGTTTGTGGCCTCCCCTCGTCCTTGGGTGATGGGTGCTGGTGCTGGCCTTGCCTGTGGTGGGGATGCTCAATGTGAGATGTGCAGCAGGGGCTGGGAACAGGTGACTGTGCTGAAAGGGGTGAGGCTCCTCATGGATTCAGCTGAACCACGGCTGTCCCTGTCCCTGTTCCCTGGCAGCAGAGCCTGACCCCACCTGCCTCCATCCTCCTGTCAGGGAGCTCTGCAGAGCCAGAAGTTCCTCCTGAGCCTCCTTTTCTCCATGCTGAGCCCCCCCCAGCTCCCTCAGCTGCTCCTCTCTGCTGGCTTTGAATGATTTCTTTTGCCAGATGGAGGGAGCTGAGGAAGGAAACCCCCCCTTGCTCCCTCCCACAGGCACTTTTGCCACAGTTCAGCTCCAAATCAAAATATTTGCTGTACATCTGACCTGTAGTTCATGTTATCTTCAGCCAACATGCTGCTGCTGAGCCAACCAGGAGGTTGTAGAAGTTTGGAGGTGCTGCTGGTGCTGACCAGTGCCATCCTTGATGGCCTTACAGGTTTTTTCTAACCTGAGTGATGGTTCCATAGGTGGGAGCTGCCAAAACTTCCATGTGGACGTTGGGCATCTGACTTTCTGCCAGGAAAGTGCTTGGTTAGGTAGTTCAGGCCTCCTTTACATATAATTTGTAGTCATGCAGTAATTGGAGAGGGGTTTTTTAAAACTGAAAAGACTCAACTCTCCTTTTGCACCCTATTCAGAGAGAATTCTGCTCATTTGTTCAGTTTGGACAGGACTAGATGTTAAAGACTAGATGTGAGACTGGGGAACAGAGCTGGCTATCATTCTTCATCCCCCTCTAAACTCAGCTGCTTTAGAGCTTTTACCAGTTCAGACCATCACAGCTGCTGCTGGGACAATCTTTGGTCTAATTTCACCTTTCTCAGCCATTTTGAAGTTGGAGATTGCTGAAATGCAAACAGCATCTCTGCCTCTGATCTCATTCATTTCCTGGAGCTTCCTTTGCCTCTTTCTCCTACCCAAATCCAGACAGAGGCTTCCACCAGGCCTTGGAACATTTCCCCAGATGATTTTCATTTCCTTCTGCCTCTGCCCTTCTCCAGTCCAGCTGGGAGCTGAGGTTTCCAGACACCTTGAAGAAAAGCTATTCTTGTGGTTTTGCTACAAGCTTCAGGGGAAGTCATACGGAATATTTCTCGGGATTTTCAGTCTTGTTTTCCAGGTCTTGCAGCTTTGGACAACTTATCAAAATGTAGATGCTGAACTCAATTAGTGATTTCCTGTCACTAATTATATATTTGGGTGTCAAGCTTGGAGCTAATGGGGGTATTTGTGGGTTCAAACCACTTTTGTGCAGGGCAATGTCCCATTGGAGCCAAAGGACAGATATCATTCAGAGGAGAAAAGTCACTCCTGGACACACTCAAATGTCCTTACCACAGCTAAGCCTTTTCTAACTTCCCTGCCAAAACTTTTTTTCATTAAAAAAAAAAATAAAAGAAGTATTTTAATTAAATACAAATTTCTGTGGAATATATCTGTTGCTTTCAAAAAGCATCCATGCTTTAGTGGTAACTCAAAGCCAGAACATCGTGAAAAAAAAAAATAAAAGAAGTATTTTAATTAAATACAAATTTCTGTGGAATATATCTGTTGCTTTCAAAAAGCATCCATGCTTTAGTGGTAACTCAAAGCCAGAACATCGTGGCTCAACAGAACTATTTACATTTGAAAGCTTTTCAGTTGAAAATGTGTATGTTTTGGAATTGAAAATCTGTTTTATGGCTTTCATTTTTATGGGAACACTGGAAAAATTTCTGCTTCAGGGAAGGACTATTCTGACTCTAGTAAGATTTTTATTCTCAGAACCAAGCACTGTTTTCTCAAAGAGACATTTTTACATGTCGTTTCTCATATATTTTTCTTCCCTCTTGCCTCTCAGACCATTTCCCTTGACTTGTTTAACCCTACTTGAAAACCAGAGTGAGGAATGGGGTTTTGTGTTACTGGCTCTGCTGCCTGGCTCACTGTTTTGGGCAGCTTAACAAACATCCTGGAGAGCTCTCTGGCCTGACTGCAGCCACAAAAATGCAGGTTTCAGAGTGGAAGAGAGCTGAAAGGTTATTTTCAGGCCTGAGATATATAGCAGCACTTCATCCACCTGAGCCCAGCCTCTGCTGAGTGATCCAGTGCTGTGGGCAGGGCAAGCCCTGATGATTTTAATATAAATGGCTATGACAAGATGAGAGGCCAAATGCTGAGTGGATTTAATCATCTGACAAGTGCAATGATTAATCTGAAATATTCTGTAGTCAGCCCCAGAGTGGAATTTCTGCTTAGACATGAGGCCATCAGCCATGGCCATTTATTTGCTGGCAGCCATGGCCACGATGTGCACAGCAAGCTGAGGAGGTTCTGGATCTGTGGAAAGCTGTTGCAGTGACAGACTGTAGTGGTTTTGGTTTGTTAATTTAAGATTTTTTTAATTTTAAGGCTATTTTGGTTGATGTACTAATAAGTGTGGTGGGTTTTGGTTCCTTACTAAGGTTTTTTTGTTGTTGTTGTTGTTGTGAAATAGAATTAGGAGAAAAGCAAAGTAGGTTTAAAATGTTAGAAGGGTATAAAGAAAATTTTATTAACAGGGAAAAGAAAAAAAAGGAATTAAAATAAATTATTTAGAATTTTTTTTTGTTTTATAACTTTTTTTTTTAATAAGAAGAAAAAAAATAGTTCTCTTGTGGTTTTTAATTTTTAAGTTGTTAAATAACTGCACAACTCATCAGGCATGGGAAGGTGCTCCCAGCCTGGAGCGGGGCTCTGCCTTCCCTGGAGAGCCACCGTGGGCTGGAGACATGTGGAATTTCCACAAATTGTGTGATTTTACCTTGCAAGGTGCTGCTGCCTTTGCTTTATTCAGGCTGGGGTTCTTTCCCTTAGCTCCTTTCCCTTTGGGGTGTTGCTTACAGGGTATTTTTTTTTTTTTAATCTTTTTTTTTATTTTTTTTTTTTTAATTTTTTGGTTTTTTGGCAGAGGTTCACACTGGCTCCCTGTGCTTGGGAGGGCTGAAGGGGAGATGGCAGAACCAGACTGACATTTTCATTCTGGAGTTGGCCTCCTGTATTTCTCACCTGTGAGTTTGTTTTCCAGGTCAGAGCAGGCAGTGAAACTTCATTTCCACTGATTTCAGCATCCCCACACAGCCTCACCTCCCAGTCTGGCCTGGGCAAAGCTGGAACTTGTCCTAAGAAGGGCAGCAAGGCTGGGGAAGGGGCTGGAGCACAAATCTGATGAGGAGCAGCTGAGGGAGCTCAGCCTGGAGAAAAGAGGCTCAGGTGGGACCTGCACAACTCCCTGGTGAGAAGGTGGAGCCAGGTGGGGGTCAGACTCTGCTCCCAGGAAAGAACAGACAGGACAAGAAGAAAAAGCCTCAAGTTGCAGCAGGCAGGGTTTAGATTTTAGCTTTGCTCACAGGAAGGGTGGTCAAGCAGTGGTGCTGGGCAGAGAGTCCTTGCAGAGCCTTCCTTTGGGAGCTCACAAACACCTTCCAAGCAATGCTGGGGCTCAGTGTTCAGCAGACAACGTGGAGAAAGCTTGACAAATGAGATTTGTTAGAGCAGACACTGCAGAAAGCCAGGGCCGTGGCAAATGTAAGCCTAATACCGATTATCCACGGTGTGCTGGGATTTCCTGATGGGGTGTTTCAGGAGTGCTGGGTGACCTGGCTGGGGAAAGGATCCTCCTGAAGCAAGGCTGATGAGCTCCTCTGAAACCTGAGGGGAGGAAAACCTGCAGTCCCTGAAGCTGGGCTTGCAAACACCTGATCTGGGCTGGCATTCCAGTGTGGAGCAGGTGAAGGAAAGACAACCAGTGCAAGTGCCCTCAGGGCTGTCAGTGGGGTTTATGGGTTTATTTAATAAATGGGTTTGTTTAAATGGGTTTATTTAAAAGATAAAATGTGTTGTACAAATCCTCCATGCTCCCAGCTCAGTGGTATCCATATTGACTGTGGAACCCTGGCTGCAGCCATTCTGCATCAGTTTGATCCAATGATGCCTCTGGTTCATGACTGGACTTGAACCCCACCACTTTTAAGGGGAAAAAAAGTGCTGTGATGCCCTGGATTCTTTCTGCTTGATACTATCAGGCAGCCTTTCCACCATCTCTTTGAGAAGCAGCACTTGCTGCTTCCACATGACAGGAGAAAAATGTTTTAAAGAGCAGTATTAATAATAATAGCAACATTAAAGTGTAGGCAAGGATTACAAAGGTAATTCTGAGATCCTTCTCAAGTAATTCAGGCTATTAACAAAAGATAATCACCTTTAAGTTAGTCACCTTTAGCCCTGGAGTAAAATGGAGGCACAATTATTCAATGCAGTACAGAAGTAATTTAAAAGGAGATGGATGAGCAGTCAGCTCACTCAGTTCTTGCTTGGGAAAGCAGCCAGGGCCATGTTCAAAAGGGAGGAAAACTCAGGGAAAAGAATGGCAGCAGTGAGTGAGTCATTCCTGGTGTCCTTCTCTCCATCCTTCCATTGAATCTGAAGTTATTCACTCCTCAGAGCATGAAAAGTGAACGGGGGAAAATGAGGAGAATCGTGTTGAAAGGCAGCTCTTCATGTTCCTTTGATGAGTAGAACTGGGAGGCTTTTTTACTGTGGCCTGCCATGAAAGATCTAGGCCCATTCTCTGTGTCAGCGCAGGGTTTTTATCATCAGAAACTGCTGGTCTTGTCCATCCTTTCTGTCCTGCTGGGTCTGTGGACGAGTTTTTTATGGGAAAGGCCTCATGTCTCTGGGGGTTTTTGGATGCCCTTGGCCTCCAAAACTCCTGAAGTGGGTGCTGCAGCCTGTGCTGGCCCACATGAGCTCCTGGAGATGTTTTGCTGCCTTTTGCTGCATCACCATGTTTTAGTAGTCTGGTACAATAGGTGGCGCCGAGTTTTTACTGGGCATTGTGTGGGAGACACTTTTTCCTGGAGGATGTAGAAAGAGAAAGAAGGCTCAGGAGCCAAGGGAATTGTCATCAGCAGGGCCAAAAAGACGTGGCTGGGCTGGAAACAGGAGTCTCTTTCTTCACAGCTGCTGTGGGACCCCTTGCCTGGTGTCCATAGCCTGCCTTCTTCCCAGAAACTGGCCCGAGGCTGCTGGGCTACAAGGGCTTTCCAGTTTTTGTCAGGTTGCTTCTGAGTGCTCCCTTGCTGGTTTTGCTGTTTAAAAGGGTTTTTGGTGTTTTATGCTAGGCAGAAGGAATGTGTGGACTCTGGAAGCAGTTATGAGGCTTCAAAAATTACTTTGAAAGGTCTTTCAAGCTGCAAAGTTGAGCAGCTGGGGCCCTTGGAAATGCCCAAGGCAGGGCTGTAGCCACATGCAAGTCCCCTGGACAAGCTGGCTCTGACTCCCCATCTGAACTTGCATTCAAGCAAATAAAATTCCCACTTTTAACACTCCCACTGATTTTCTTTTCCCCCAGGAAGAAGCACTGGAGCTGGGCATCCCAACCCATCCATTTCCTCCGTGGTGCCTCCACGAGCAGCAGGAGGATGAGAGGAGGGCACAGATGAGCAGAGGCTGCCAAACCTTGTGGCACGTGGCTCAGGCTGACCCTCACCCTGGAGCAGCTGAGGGAGATTAGCAGGTATGAGAAACTGCAAACAGAACAAACTCCTTGGGAGCAAGCTGAGCGTTGCTGTGAGAGGCTTTGTGAGTGGCCACTAATCCAGCAGGCAAGGGGAGAAGTGCAGCCTGGAGTGGGAGAAATTCCAGGTTTCTGTTTTATGTCCTGCCTGTGCTGTGTGTGCTGCTCACTCCTGCACTGCTCCCCAGTGCCTCTGGCTGGACTGCTGCCTGCTCTGGCTTTATGAGCACCACGGTGGGAGCTCAGTATGGGATTATTCTCAGAGATATTTCTGCAGTTTGTGCTTCTTTTCCATTGCTCAGCTCACGTGCAGGCTCCTTACCAGAAGCTCCTGAGCTGGTGGCCTGCCTGGACACCCCAAAATCCTGTTTTTGGTGTTGCTACTGGGTGCAAACATCCATGTCCTGGAGTAGGGGCTCGTATGAGAGCAGTGCTGCTGAGGGAGTCCTTCAGAGGAGTTTGAGGGGCATGGCAGAGCCTGAGAAGGTCCACCATGATTTTTTTTTTTTTTGTGCTGTGGTTATTGAGCATGGCCAGGATCAGCGTGGAGCTAGAAGAGAACTCACCTTCACAGGGAGTTGGTATCTGCTTTGCAACTGAAGATGTTTGATGACAAACCTGTCAATTTGGGGTTTGTCTGTATATTTAGGTGACACAGCATGATGGGAGGCTAGCAAGGGGCAATGGTTTGAGGAGAGGGAGGAATGGGGTCTGTCCCTGCTGGTTGCACAGCTGAGTGGATCAGAGGAGGGCTGGAAATTCTCTGTGTGCCCATCAGCACCTTCACTGTCAGCCACTCTGAATCCTGGGCCTCCAACCAGGGTGGTAAATATTTAGGACCCAACCCAGGGGACCATAACCACAGCAGAAACCTTTCCACCCCACTGCAGGATGTGGCGTTCCAAGGCAGAATTTCTCTCCAGGGTTTTTGGGGCGTGGGACCTGCTCAGGACTCTTCACCCCATAAAACCTTGCTCATTGTCCACCCCGTGCTTCAGGCTCACCTTTGAGACCCTGCTGGAGAATATCTCAAGAAGGCACACCAATTAGCTGTGCAAAAACTGGCTAAAATTGGTAGTGCAGTTAACCCTTGGTGTGCTGAGCTCTGAGCTCATCACTCCCCGTGCTGTGGGGTTTTTTTGGATGCCCTTGGCCTCCAAAACTGCTGAGGTGGGTGCTGCTGCCTGTGCTGGCCCACAGGAGCTCCTGGAGATGTGTTTTGCTGCCTTTTGCTGGATCACCATGTTTTAGTAATCTGGTACAATAGGTGGCACTGAGTTTTTATTGGGCATTGTCTCATGGGAGACACTTTTTCCTGGAGGATGTACAAGCTGGATCAAACCCCAGCAACTTTCCCTGTAGTGTGAAAACGAGGAGCACAGAGGTCTGGGCAGCGTCTTGTGGCTCTCAGAGCTGTTTGTGTGCCACATTCCTGTTGAGAGCAGCGTGGTTTTGGGGGAAAGAAGAAAGGGGAAGCAGCTGAAAATCAAATCCTTCGTGTGCTTTGTTCACCTGAAACCCAAAGCAATTTGTGAGTTCACTTTCAATATCTTTCTATTAAAGCAGACTTCTTTTTTTTTTTTCCATAGAAATTGCTCTCAGGTTCTTGATCAGCTTGAATAAGCACAATGCCTTCCCTTGTCAGAGGGGCCCACTTCAGCTGTAAATCTGATGTTGAGAAATTCGATTTCTCTGCTGCTCCCAAGCTGTCACCAGACCGGTCAGACAGCAGTGACTGGTGGGGAGAGCTGAGTGTGGCACTGCTGGCATGTGTGTGCCTGGGCAGGCTCCCTGAGCTCCCCAGAAAGGCAGCTGTGCCCTTCCAATTCTTCCATCATTTGAGGTGAAGGAGCTGCAGACAGAACCTGGGCACCAGGAGCTCTTTAACTCCTGCTGCATTCAGCTGAGACAAATAAGGGAATCCCCCAGCTGGTGTTACCAAGTTTTAGAGGTGAAAATAGTGTTTTCATCTTTCAGGAGCCACAGCAGAGATGGGGTGGTGTCTCATCTGTGCATGGTGGTGAAGTGTCCCAGCCACCTCCCAGCCTTTTGGGCTGAGGCCAGAACTCTTTTAAAAACTACTAAGGGACAGCTCACAGCACCCACTGGTCACTGTGGCACCAAAATACCATGAAACAGGTCCTCAACTCCAGAAGAAGCTTTCTTCTTAGAAGAAAAAGTTAAAAAAATATAAATACATTAATACAGAACTCCTTGTTCAGCTTTTGATGGCCTTCACTGTTCATGTTTTTGGTATTTTCTCTGCAGACATAAAATTCAGAAGAACTTTAAAAAAATATATAAAAATTAAAGCTGAGATTTTCTTGGAATCACATGTTTTCAGGCACAGAGGACCTGAGAGTAAAGCTCCTGATATAATCCTGAGATTTGGCAGGGCTCTTGTATCATATTAAGTGATGGTCTACAGCACTCGTTAATTGCTGCAGGCTGAAAACCAATCCTGGCCCCTGGCAGAGGTCTTCTGCTCATTCTCAGTACAGAAGTTTCTCCACTTCTTCTGGGGGAGTGGGAAATATCACTTTCTAAAGGACATAGGTACAAAATTACAGAGTGATAAAACTCATGTACAGCTTGAACAGTGTTTCTAACTGTTTTATTAAAAACAAAATTTGAGTATAGGCGACTAAAATGATCTACTGATGCGTTGCTGAAGAACCATACAGGTTATTTTGTCTTTATAAGCCTCAAAAATCTGTTGAAGACCTGCAGAAGAGAGAACAGGCTGCTGGTTAGAGCAGGGCAGTCTGTGAGCTGGACTTGATGGACACATGCAGAGTCAATCCTCATTTTTCCTCCCAGTCCTCTGTGAATCGGCCTTTGTGCAGGTCTGAAAATAATTCCCTTTTCAATGTTCATTAATTTTGGACCCTGGAACAGACACTCTGAGTTGTCTGCTTAGGCACAAAAGCTTTTGGGGCAGCAGCTCCTCTCCTAGGTCTGGCACGGGGGGACCCTGCTGCAAGTCAGGGCAAGGTTTGGAGTTGGGGTGGGCTCCCTCCTCTCCACTGGGATGGATTTATGGCAGCTGAACGTGTTGTCCTTGGCCACAGTGAGATCATCTCGAGGTTCCACTGGAAGCCTTGTCCCGTGGCTCCCTGCAGGTGCAGGAGAGGCAGGACTGCCTGGATGCTTTGCTGCAGAGCTGTCAGACACAATTCTTGGGATTCAGGGCAGGGAAGCTGCCCTCCTGTCCTGCTCCAGCCAGCTTTCAGACAAATCCTCATTATTTTTACAAGCATCCTCCAGCTGCTCCTGGGCCTGGCTCTGCCATTGCCATGGCTCTGCTGTGGCTGTGTGTCACTGCTGAGCAGCTCTCCCTGCCTGGAGATGTTGCCTTTTGCTTTTTGGCACCGTGCAGGGGAGCAAGGATCTCCCAGGGCTGATACCCTGGGGAAGTCAACATCTCCTGTCCCATTTTCACACTGGAAAATCAGCAGAAATTTGCTGCAGAGGGGGGAACTGGGGCAAAAAGGGGATTTATCTCAGGTGGGGATGCCTGTTCTCCTGCCCCCCTGCTCTCCTGTCCCTGCTGATGCACCCAGGGCTGGTGGCTACGTGGGGCTTTGTCTCCACCACATTCCAGCAGGCTGCCACACAAACATCAAAGGGCTGGCATGTGTGTGTGTGTTTTTCTGAAGCAGCTTTCTAGGTTTTACTGGGCTATAAAATACAGCGAGGAGGATATAAAAACAAAGCTGTGATGGACTTAGCAGAGAGCCAAAGCGAGTGAGGGGAGAAATGATGAAAATGAGAAAAAGGGCTATGATGTATCAGCTCTGTGTCAGGAGGAACAGATTCTGGAATAACTGTGAAGAGCATAAAACTGGTTTAGTCATTAAGCGGGGGGCAAAAATACAGAAAAAGAAAGAAGAAAGAAAAAGAAGAGAAAAAAGCTGAATAAAAATGAGTAAAGGAGGGAACTTCAAAGCATAAATTTCTCGACTGCATGACACTGATGTTTTGAACAGTTGTTCTGTGTGAGATAGCAGCAGTGATTTTAATGAACTTTAAAGAGCAGTATAAATAGGAGCAAACAAAGAAAGACGATCACATTAGCTCAGAGCAAGGCACTGAGCTAATTGACTGAACAGGATTTAAATGGCAGGTTATTATTTTTTTATTTATGTGCATAAGCCTATTTTTCTACTGGGGCTTAAGAAAATGGAATGAAATAAACCCGAGCATCTCAATTTGGATTTTCGAGGGAATCAAATGCTTGCTTGATTTCCGTGAAGAACGTGAGCTGACAAGCCAAAGGGCAGTGAAATGGTGCAGCAGAGAAATCAGGAGCCTTTTGCTGGCCTGTGAGGGGGCTGGGTGGGCAGAAGAATTCATTTTAGTTTGATGCTGGCCTGTGAGGGGGCTGGGTGGGTAGGAGAATTCATTTGAGTTTGCTGCACAAACTCTCTGTGATGTTTCAAATGGATTTCACAGCGTGGCTGCACGGGGACTGAGAGGATCAGAACCATCAGAAATGGGGTGAAAGCAGTGACCTTGTTCCTGCAGTGGGACACCTCATTCTCATCCTGGGCTGGGGATTTTCTTAGGCTGTGGATTTTCAGCTTAGAGCATTTGTTGGTACTGGAGCTGCTTCTGGCTTTCACGTGGGTTCCACGTCCAGCAGATGTGCAGAAGGAGCTGGGGGGAGGTGAAGCTGCTCCACCTGTGGCAGCCACTCCTGGGCTTGGATAGTGTGGGGTACCACTGGTAGCTGCCTTCCTGCACTTACATGCTCAATTAAAAGTCTTTTTATTGATAAACCATATCTCACTAACGCTTCAGTGATGGTTAAAGAACAATCAGAGCATTTCCCCCCCAAATCTGGTGAAAGTGAGCAAAGAACTCAGTGAAGAAAACTCTGTGTGGAGTGAATTAGGAAGTCAGCTAATGTCTGAAAAGAACCAAGCAGATCCACTCTGGCATTGTGTGGCTCTGACATTTCTAGTCAAACCTGTCTCACCTGTTGTGCATTTGGTGGAGGACTCACTGCTGTGGAGACAGAAAAAGGGAGCCAGCCCTGAATATCTGCAGTGGCAGAAGCACGCTGGGCTCTATAGTAAGTGGGTTGTCTCGTTAGACAAATTTGTGGTCCTTCAAGAAGTGCTAAGGAAATTAATTAAAAATTACAATCTCTAATTGGGTACATGACTGGAAAGCCAATGTCCTGTGTACTGGAGGTGTAGAGCAGTAAAAATTCAGATTGCAATCACTGCTGTTTAATTCCCATCCTGACCTGCCCCACAGAGACTTCAAAGTTTTGACCCACTTTGAGCATTAATGAGCTCATCAGCTCCTCCCAAGGCCCACCACCCCTCTGCTGCTTGTGAAACAGGTTTCTTTTGCCCTGGGAAAGAAGTTCCCACCCACAGCACCTGCTCTCACTGTCCCTTTTTGAGCTGCCTTTTTGTGTGCCATTTCTCCTTGGAAGAGGCTGTGCAGTCATTTCTGTGCTGACCACCCACAACCCTTGGATATTTTGCCAAAGTCCAGCAGCTGAAGGGGGGAATCATGTCCCTGATTTGTTAACCACAGCTCTGGGTGTGGGGCAGAACAGTAGAGCCTGGAGAAAATCCAGCCTTTCTCCATCAGCTTTTCCAAACTGTCACCCCCCATCATCATTTTCCTTCTTTGATTAAAGAGAAACATGGATTCAGAAACCCCCCCAAAAAAAGGAAGCCTTTGGTGGAAATGTCATTAATCTGGAGCTGATTCCATATTTGTTTTAAATTAAAATTCTGGAGGAGCCCATGTGCTTTTCATATTCATTCTTCCTCACCACAAACCGGACTGGCCCAAGATGGACATTTCTGAGCTGCTCAGATGGCGAGGTATTAGAGTAATTACAATTATCAGCACTGAGATTAAGGGATTTGGGTTGAGAAGAGAGGGAATTGGGGAATGAAAAAGCAGAGGGAAGGCAGGAGAAGAAAGGAAAAATGCTTCTGTGCCTTCCCTTGCAACCTAAACCCAGCTGCTTTCCAGTCCACCAGCTCCTCTTGTCTGCTTTATTTTTAGTCTCAGATACCATGGGAAGTCCTTGTGGGTGTGCAGAGTTGGAGGGAACGAGCCAGCCCAAAGCAGAAAGGAGCCCCCAGTTCTGCCAGCCTGACTGAAATGCTTGCTTGAGCTTTGCCAAAGGTTCAAGGAATAAAGGATCTTCAGTGCTGCTTGTAGAAGGTTTAATAGGTCAGCCTGTTCTTCCTGGCTTTGCTGAGCTGCCTTTCTGAGCCAGGCCTTCTGACTTGCTTAGTGCCAAACCCCTGATCCAGTCAGGGACTTGTGGGGAGAGCCTGGCCTTGCCTGGCCTTGAGGCTGCTGATCTTCCTCTGAGGGATTCAGGTGAATTCAGGGATAGCAGAGCTCCCACTGAGGGATATCAGAGCTCCTGGTCCTGGCTGTGCTGTGCTCAGGTGCTTCTGGTGCTGAAGTTTGTCTCTTTACATTGTCAGTAAGAAAGAAAAGGTTGTTGAGACAAGAGAAGTGTCCTAAATGTTTTCTTCTAATTCTTATTACTCTTTCTTTTAGTTAAAATTAATAAATTTTTCTTTATACCCTTGTAAAGTTTTGAGCCTGCTTTGCCTTTCTCCTACTCCTGTATCACAACAAGAAATAAATTAATACATTCTAGTGAGTAGTCTAGTAATTATCCAGCACCAAACCCACCACAGCCTGGAAGCTCCACATTCATGTCCTCATCCAGTGGAAATCATGTCCTGGCTTTTCTCACTAGCATGAGCAAGGAGGGTTCATTTGCTGCAGGTTTAATAAGGATTTTCCTCCTTGTGTCCAGGGATATGCAGCACTGACTTCTCTTTCTCCTGATCTTGGTGCCCTTCAGAGCAGGACTGGCTCACAGGAGCTCCTGTGTTAGCAGAGATGGAACAGAATCTAGGCAGAGTTAAAGAATAAAGCAGGGATTTATTAAAATTCCTCAAAGGATGCACCTTGGGCAGTACAAGAGCCCAGCCAGGGCTACACCCAAGATGGGCTCAGAGTCAGGAGCTCTCACACTTTTAGAAGTTCTGCTCCATTTCCATGCTGGGTTCATTGTCCAATCCCAGCTCCAGGTGATGCAGTCCCACCCTCCCAGGCTGCTCTCCTCAATTCTCTGCTGTTTGCACTTTCTGGGCCTGGAGCTGCAGCGTGTCCTTGGTTCTGGGGCTGGAAAAGGATTGTTCTGTGTGCCTGAGCTGTGAGGAGAACTTGCTGACACTTGATCTGGAGTTCAGAGTTCTATCCCAGTGCAGTGCAGGGGCTGGGAAATGTGAAAGATAAAACTGAAGGCATCAGCAGGATTCAAGGATTTTTTAATGCTCTGCTGAGGGATGATGAGTTCAGACAGAATGACTCCCACCATCACCCCCAGCCCCCAGGCTGGTGTGGACTGCAGTGGCCACTGGAGTTGGGAACTCCATCCCTGTGCTCTGGGCTGAACATGCCCCAAAGGGGTTGGGGTTCCTGCAAGTGCAGCTTTTTCTGAGCTCATGCAAACCCTGCCTTTATAAAAGCTTGTAGATTGCCCATATATTTTTTGAAGGACATCCCAAATAACAAGCCTGGTCCAAATTGGAACAGGCAGGGAAGAATTTGTAAGGAAAAAATTTGCTTGAACTGTTTAACTTAGCTAACAGTTATTTTTGTTTCTGTCCTCATCCAAGAAAGAGGCAGGTCATTTTAGATATAAATTAGAGAGAAAATATTGCTGAAGGCAGATTGTTCACCTGTAAAATCTCATCTCAAATCATTAAAGTTTGGCAAAGCTGTGTAAACAACTGAGGCTAAGAAACATTCAGCAGCTTTAAAACTTGATACTGTACTGCAGATATTCACAGGCAATTACATCACATCAAAATAAAAAGTTTTAACTAATATTAAGAAAATTTATTAGAGCAGGCCAGAATTTAAGTTAGTGCCTTGTGTAAATGTAGATATGATTGCCTTTCATTTCATAGTTACCCACTATTTTTTTTTTTTTAAATACCCTATCAGAATTTTGTCAAGCACTAAGTGGTAAGAGGGGAATAGCCTGAGTAAAGGATGTGCTATCAGATTTTTATGCTGCCCCTGAGAAGCACTCCACAGTTCACTGTCAGTAGCATCTTGGGACTCTTCCTCAGGAATGTAATAAGCCAGATATATGCTAAAATTCAGAATGTATTTGTTTTGGACCTCTGAGATCTGGAGCTCTGTGATTCACTGCAAAAGCAAAGCTGTCCCAAAACTGACCTGAAGAAACTTCTTGCACATTTTGGTGAAATCTTG
This sequence comes from Chloropsis cyanopogon, assembly GCA_013400585.1. Classification (NCBI taxonomy): domain Eukaryota; kingdom Metazoa; phylum Chordata; class Aves; order Passeriformes; family Irenidae; genus Chloropsis; species Chloropsis cyanopogon. The sequence goes on along the minus strand of WEZZ01023373.1, from coordinate 431 downwards.
GAAGTTCACAATAGCAGAGGTGAGAGGCAGCTTTATCTGCTAAACTGTCTGTGCTTTGAAAAAAAACCAACCCCAAACTGTGTAATTAATATTGGACCTGATTAATTTTGAAAACCTTAATTGTTTCTTGCTCTTTTTTGCAGTCATTGCAATCCTTTTGCCCCATAAAAAAATGGGTCAGTTCAACTGGCCAAAGCAAATAAATTCTGTTATATTCTGACACACAATAATGAAGAGAACAGAAGTCAGATTTTCTTCAGTGAATTACTGAGGGGCAAATTGAAAATGGTGTTACAAATAGTGCCTCATAATTACAATGGAAATGATGAGCACCCATAATCACGGCTCACAGCTTTTTTTTTTTGCTAATAAGAAGGCAAAGCAGAGGAGTATTGTGACTTTTTTGTATTGGTGCCTTGAGAAGGCTGACC